>BLKR01001793.1:223183-248345 GCA_011170035.1 Teleogryllus occipitalis
TGCCTCCTCTCTCTCTCTCTCTCTCTCTCTCTCTGCCTCTCTCTCTCTCTCTCTCTGCCTCTCTCCCCCCTCACGTGACATACCGCGGTGGGTGTTCCTCGCCTTCCCGTCTGACCGCGGACTAGGAGCTGCGCTGATGAAAGATGCAGCAGCACGTGCCCAATCCCGCGAGTGCGCGGCTGGCGAAGAGGAGGCGATCGTGCTCACAGCGGGGGCGGCGGAGGATGTGGTTTTGGTGAACGCACTAGTGATTGCCCAAGGGAGTGAAAGTGATGGGAGAGAGGAAAAGGGAAGAGAAGAGGGGGTGACACGCGGGAGCACACAATAGCAGTGACGGAGTGAATTATCATTAATCGTATACTGGAGAGAAGAATACGTTTTTGATGCTGTAGATAGCAGCTTGAATTACTGTCTTTCCAGTTAATGAAGTATGAATATGATTTGCACAATACTCTTCCAGCTATTTCATTTGTGAAGTAATTACTTTTTTCTTCGGACTTCTGCAACTGACGCCGGTTAATCACTACTGCTAAAGGATTATTTCACATTACACGAGACAAAATTACTGGCACCTCTGCAATGGGATCAGCCTGAGGGTAGAACCCTTATAAGAAAAACCTTGTGTATAAAGAGGAGTTTGTCTAACGAGGGACCAATTTGACTTGTCGGGAAACTAATGAATGACACGTAGGACGATGTTATGTCAAGAGACATTGATGAAGCTCGCATGGCACATGCTGCACTGTTGCACATTCAGTAGCGTTAACAGACAATTTAGCATTTTCAGAGCGGGAATTGAAACAAACCACTTATAGGTACACACACTATCCGATATGGCAATCCAAGCTGAGGAAACGATAAATTGACTGTTATTGATCAATTTTTTAAAGTTGAAATGCTAACAAGATCTTCACAGAAAGTTGTCCAAGCGCTCTGTTGGTGCCGTGTGGGCGCACTGTGCTGCGGCGGAGACGGCGCGGGAGGCGTCGGGCAGTGGATACCCTGAGGCGGCGCGAGACGCGCTCCTCGGCGCGGCGGGGCGAAAAGAGCGCCGGGTCGTCGAGGCCTCGGGCAGGCGGGAAACGGGGGCGGGGCGAGGTGGCGCCGGGTACTTTGGCTGATTGCTTCCTTAGTTCGCGAGCGCTTCCGCCTCGAGGCCCTGCCCCGCCGCCTGACAGCCCTCCGTTGAGGAGGCGGGGCGGGAACGGGGATGCAGAGACGAGCTCGGACAGGCGGGGGGGGGGAGAGGAGCTCGGAGACGCTTTTCGACCCGTCTCGTAGCAGTCTCCTCGAAGGAGCACGGAAGGTCACGCGGTGTGCAGGGCTCCTACGAGCTTACAGCAAATGTCAAAGAAGTCGTACAAGTCAGGCTCTAAAATTTGCTTTCTTCACCGAAAAGTCGTTGACACTGAATATAAGCTTTGCACCTCATAAATACAATTTTTTCCTACCTGTGTAAATGCAAAGAACTGTCATCTGTGAAAGATTAGTCCTAACATGTAGGATTTTGTGTGCTTAGAAATCGAAAGAGAATTCACACACACAAACTACATTGCATGTTCATTTATTATTATTTTAGATCAAATTTTAATTATAATTTGGGAAAATTCGTTTTGAATATTTACGATCTATGAGCTAATTTCTTCTTAAAATATTTCTAAAACTCCTTTTTCGACTTGTATACTTTTGTTTCTTTTCTTAATGTTCTCTCAGATTCATTTCACACAGACGAAGAAATATTAATATAATTTGTTTTCCCTTAAAAGATGTGGTTAAACAAGTTCGTTCAGTAATGTATAGGAAATTTAAATATTTTTTTCCTTGGAGATGAACTAAATTAAAAAGTATCTGTCACGCCAAATGACGACCGATGGCTTTTGCAGGGGATAGCGAAATTTCGCCTAAAAATGGCTCACGCGAAGCAGAATAAGAGAATACTAATGCAGACGCGTTGTGTGAAAAGTCTTTCCACCTCTACAGGGATGTACTGATGAACCTATGAAAACTTAATAGGAAATATTCATGGTTTACTATGAAGTGTTGATGAGTTTTGGCTTAATGTGGAGTGGAAAAGTGTTATCTTTTTAGAGCGTAATTATTTTTAGGAGCGTTTCCGATATTTGAAGATGGGCGTTTTTAGTTGAAGTGGTATTTGTACTCTGTGGCTGTATACGTTTTCGCGCCAGGTAAGATTTGTTTGGACAGTGTTGTTTTCCCTTCGTGTGCGCTTTTTGCTAATTATGACTGCTAACTCGCAGCGTACGAAAATGCGCCGTGGCCGTTGTAATTCAAGGCTCGTTTAATAAACTGCGTTCGTGTTCGTGGCCGCGAGGGGGAAACGCCCTAAAGAATCTCGCGTTTGTTCGTGTTTGCGACCCAGCCCTGTTGCGCGACGTGTGTCGGGCGGCATGGAGACGAGTAATTTAGGGGGCTTTCACATGACGAGACGCGTTACTCATTGCGTCTGACGCCCGCGTGCCGACCCTAGGGGCAATGCTCTGCACGTTTTTTTACATCTTTCCCTCATTCTGATATGTCCGTTGGCCGTGAGCCTGTTATAATGTTAATAATAGGGCTATTAATAATTTGAAAAAAGAAAGCGTATTACCTCCCTGTCTAATCCTTCTTTTCGTCTCGTTGCCTTTGCTCCTCTCGGTGTCATTATCTCTCATTTACTTTTCTTCCACTTTTGTTCAATCTAATTATTTAATGTTTTTCGTTGGTAAATATGTTTATTCTACTTTTTCTCACCTAATTCGTTTTGTGCTCTTTTGTTATTTTTTGTTCTCCCGCTTTTGTCGTTGCTTAGCATGTTTTCTCAAGTTCGTTTCGTCTTTTGAAATTTGTTTCCTTTACATCACTGCCCGTTCCGTAATTCTTAGTTCTTCTTCTAGTGACTCTTTGTTACCCGTTGCTCCACCCTGCTTTCTTGCCCCTCGTTGCTCCACCCCCACTCGCGCTTCTACGCAGACCATTCCCCTTCAGACGACACACTCTTCCTTGCCTTCCACGCTGCGGAGGGCAGTCATTTCATTATGTACGCCAGTTGCGGGCCATTCAGCTTTCCTCAGTCCCGCCCCGCCCCGCCCCGCCCCGCCCCGCCCCGCCCCTCCCCTCCCCTACCCGCCCCGCCCCGCCCCGCCCCGTCCCGTCCCGTCCTATCCCGTCCCGTCCGTCCTATCCCGTCCCGTCCTATCCCGTCCCGTCCTATCCCGTCCCGTCCTATCCTCCCGTCCCATCCCGTCCCGTCCTATCCCGTTCCGTCCATTCCGTCCAATTCCGACCCCCCCCGCCCCCGCCCCGCCCCGCCCCGCCCCGCCCCGCCCCGCCCTACATCACACCCGCGCCTCGTGCAGCACGCAACTTACGAGACGGAACCTACCGTCGCACTCGCTAATTGGTGCGGAATCTAAAAGTATGGGGAAAGCAGTGCCAATGGGTGATTGAAAATTCGAATAATCTCAACCTCCCATTGGTGAAAAAAACAGGCATAGAACAATAAACATAGATAACATAAACAGACATAGTAGCAATCAATATTATTTATTCACTTGCAACATTTCATACTTCCTGACGTTTAATAACGTTCGAATAATCTAAGAGTATGTTCAGACAACCGAAATGAGGGTTTTGAGATATGTGAAAGACTCCAGAAAGAAATTCTGATTAATAAACCAATTTATGAGGGGAAAAAATATGCTAGATTATGCGAGATCTGGTCCGTCTCTAAACAAACTAACATAATATTTTTTTTAGAAAGAATATCGCATGTATACCACAAATGGTGAAGCAGAAGTTTCAAGCACACGGGATATTTTTTTTCTTTTGTCCGTACGGCGAGTGCGTGAGATAATATCAAGAAGCAATGTAGAGAGAATGCAAGAAGAGAATGCATTGTATAACAATTTGAGACGGAGGAAGGATGTAATCCTTCTCAGACTTCGCGTGCTTGTGCAAGAACGATGTGCTTGACGTAAAATATTAAAGAACAAGGATTTTATCCGCGTAAGGAACAACTACCCAATGATTGGCCGCGTCTCTTTTAATTTTGGCAGAATTTTTTGTGATTTGAAATCGAAATAGACGTAACTTCAATTTGCAGACTCGTGTATAGTAAATCGGCGAACAGCATTTTGTATCAGGTTCTTTATTTCACGTGCGTTATCAGTTTTCGAAGTGCGTGTTTTTCCTTTTCTTTGTGAATACAATTGAAGGTTGACATCCTGCTCACAAGTACTTTTAGAATTTATTTTTGTAATCAAACTCCGAAATGGCGGACGTTATGATTGCAGTTTTCAAGCCCTCTGATTTAACAGACTCTGGGCAATTGCGTGTTCACTTGCACTTCAACTCCGACGGTTGCGCAGCTCATCTTGAATTGCCTTTATGCATTCGCGATGACTCATCTTTCACGCGGAGATATCTTTATACCCTGCCAGATAGAATTGCCCTCGGTGACTTGCAGTTAATGATACTTGCGGTAAGGCGTGTGCTTGCTGAGGTGCTGATTCCGTTCTAAACGGCTCAATTTTGAGTAGATTTTAGTGTAGTAAAAACATGCAAACTGACGTGGACACTTCTGTTGACACTATGCTTTTCAAAACACGTCGAAAAAAAAATACGGAAAAATACGGAAGTTCAGCTATGCAGCTGGTCTCGAAGTCACAAAGGTTGTGTCTGAATGTCTCTGACGATGGCGTTAATGGAAGTCAGTATGAAACCAATAGAAGTAGTTCACCTTTGTTTTGTAATAGTACTAAGTTTCGAAAAAATAATTTGGTTCAGAATAAATGTTACAAACTTTTAGAGCGTGTAGGGACCATGACCATTGATTTATGCCAATGAACATGTGGTGGGAAATCTCATAAAACGAAGTTCACATGCGTGACATTTTGAACAATATTTCGCTGATTTGTAGACAACTTATCGTACACTAATGTGTGGTTTGTACGGGATCTCTCTGGGGTAACCTGTTTACGGATAATGATAATATGGAGTTTCGAGTCTTTGTTTCCTTTTAATTACAAAATGTTCGCGAAGCCACGGTTATGAGTTTTTTTTATATGCCCGGTTACGGCGATGCAAGTTCTCATGCAGAGCTGAACCAAGGCATTCATATTTTATTTTACCTAATTAGACATTCTTTCCTGTTGCTCATTATTGAATGCATATATACTACTTTCATAATTTTTAAAACTATTGAGTTTAATGTGGACATTTGTGGACCTCTTACTGACCTCGTAAAATGACCTTATCTTGCAGGGAAAGAACACTTTTATCCCATTCTCCACTCGTATACGAAATCTGCTGAAACATTTCCTGTCAATGTTCGGTATTCAGGTGGGCTAGTGCAGTGTGAGAAACGTTGCTTATGTCATCGCCTGTAGGATTCTTCGCATGTGATTGCATTGAGAGAATTTGTGTCCGTATTGAATTTTGGAAGAGTCAACTGCAAGCTTTGACCTTTTGCACGACTTTTCACGAGTCAAGTGCCTGCGGTCGTGAGGTCGACGCGAAACAGTGCTCAGAACACGGTCACGTAACGCGAGCACCCGTCGCCCTCGCTATTATCCCCCTCCCCTTCTCCTACTCCTCTTCCGCGGCCTCTCGTGGGATGGGTGCGGCGCGTGTGTTGTTCGTGTGCGCGGGCGAGAAACGCGGCTGCACGAGTGCGCGGCTGACCTGATTCCCCCAGAAGGCAGCACCCGGGAATCCGAGTATTCCCTTTACCCAGGGCGTAGTTCTTTTTTTTACCTGGGGCGAAAACGGCACGACTTTTCACGTTACAAAGGGTTAGACAGACCACTGCATGCAACCTCGAAATTACAAATTTTCGAAAGCGAATTTTCTATTTTAGGATATATTATGAAGATTTTTCTGTGTTGTGGGCTATTTAATTCGAACTTCCAAAATAAATCGAAAAATACAAGGTATTGAAAACCTTTTGTAAACATATCGAAATACTTGAATATACATAAATTACTAATTACATAATTTTTTAACAGATGAACTTAATTCCCCGTCCCTGATTTATGTTTTTCTGTTATTCGCGATGAAAACGGTTCACGTTTCAAACAGATTCTAAAACCTAATAACGAGAAAAAATTAAAACTGAATGCGCAGGTTTTAACAAGTAACACGCTTTCTTTCCTCTACTTTTTGTTTCCAACAGAAACATTGACCTGACAGAAACATGCCACAAAGTGTATTGTATATTTAAAACAAATCACTAAATTTCGGATTTGCCTTCACTGACTGACGCGTGACGGAAATCGAATATCGAAATTCCTAATAAAATATTCCTTGTAATATGCGCTTATCATTCACACAATCAAGCAGCGGCTCTTCTTAGTTCTTTTCTCGGTTTATCATCTTTCGATAAATCAATTAGCAGACATTTTGCTGACAGAAAAAGATATACTTTTACTGTTGGATTGTATAGATTAAATTTACGAGTGTTGTATCAGAGAGAATAGATTACCATTAAAATTTCATATTATTCAACAATTTTGTAACGGTAAACCACTTAGTTTCGTTGAAAAAGTAAACAATTCAGATGCGTGTGGAGACTTGATGTACAGTAGACTCACATCTTGGTAATAGCCTTACTGATAACTGGCCTTGATCTCTAAAGATAATGAATTTTTGGGTTCATTCAAAGCATTGCGTATATTTTGAATAATTGTTGTTGTATAACTGAAACCATAGAGATCCACTTTCTTGCATGCAAGTTACGAAGGCCAACTTCGTACACTGCAGAAGAGAGCTTCGGCCCACTGCGCGCATCTTCGCGTGCGTAGTTGCGCAACCGGGTCGTGCGACTGGGCCCGCCTCCCACGCCGCCCCATGCGAAATGGGCTATCTCGGCAACGGGAAAGGCAGTTGGCCCCGTGGGGAAGGAGTTAACAGTTCGTGCGGCATTTGTCATGCATGCGTGTCTGGTAAAACGTGTAAAGTATTTAATTATCTTTTTAATGGTACTTATGAAAAAAATATCGGGACCTGTAAGAAAAAAAGTAGTATTTTATTGTGCTGCCCAGTTGTTGCTTGGGATTGTAACGGCATTTTGCATGCCTTTAAACATGTTACTTTTGTGCCCAGACTATCGTTTCCAGTATCGTTTCCCCGTTTCGGTCAAGCTAGCCGCTCGCCCCGTCCCCGCACCCCTGTCCGTACCTCCCAATTAGGGCATCACTGACGCAGGAATAGACTGATCCGACGATGTACAAACGCTGCATACAGCCGCAGAATTGTCGCTCGTCATCCGCTCTTCGTGAGCGAGGTGTTCGTCAGCGCCCACTCTGTGGTTCCCCTCGGGTTGACCAAGACGGGAATGAAATCAACGCTGTTCGGAACCGCGAACGACCCACCGCCAGCCCATGTGCCTACGCCGACGCTGCCTGCCACCCCTCCCCACACTCTTCAAGGCGACCGATTGACTGCTGGGCTGCGTAGCCTCTTTAGGGCATGTAACACTACTTGCATCAAGGGCACTAAATAAGCTACTAGTATTCAACCTGGCGATCATTTTTCTCCCGTTCCATATTATTCCCCTATGCCTTCTCAACACTCTACCTGAGAAATTATTGAGAAGTTTATGAACATTTAGTGTTAAAATGCAACTAAAAATAAGGTGTTATAATAATTGCTACACAAAAGCGTATGCGATTTCCTCGACTGTAAAGTAGTCTCTAAGCGAGGTCCTTCGCGACGTAATTTCCTCCGTAATTTCAAGCTTAATGTCGTGTACTGTTAGTAAAGGAGAATGTTCTCTCATATTGAATAGATAGAACCTGTTCCTCAAGATTTAATTTTCTGAGCGGGTGACCGCTTTTTTCTCCCAAGAAATCAAATAATTTCAAATCAAATTTCTCAGTTAAAATATCAGTTTTTATAACCATCCGTTTCAGTGCCGGTTTTGAAACTGTTCCAAATTATTTCCTAGCTTTCTTATTATTAAAATGGATCTCATTTAGTGCGCGACCCATCTTCGCAAACCACTTTTACTTGTGTGACGACACAGTTGCTGTCATCGTGACACGCGCTCGTATTTTGCCACTTTTTTTTCGTTTTTGCGAGTTACGTCGGTCGTCGTAATGCAATTAATGTAGATGTGTTTAATTGTGGAAAGGGCATCCAGGGTAAATAAATCTCTCTGTAACTTGAGCCCAGCGAAATAAATTGTAGGTTGACCGAAATAGTTTCATTCGTGTAAGTTTCCAACTATATTGAATGAAAAATCATCGCTTTAGGTCTCACAATTGAAAAGTTACGTGACGCTTTCTGGTCGATGCCTCTGTTTTCCTAGATGGAACATAAAGGTGGTTTGCGGCGGGAGGAGTGTTGCCCGACCGCAATCTGCAAACAAGGTAGCGCACGCCGGGTGGCCCACCACTTGCTCGGCGGCAGCGCCCTTCATCCCATGCCCCCACCCTCTGCCCGTCCCGGCTGTCGGGGTGGCGTGTGCCGCTGCGCTCTCGCGTACGGCGGGTTGCGTTGGGTGGTGCGCGCGTCGCGCAGGGGAGTGAGACCGCGAGTGGTGGGGTACTATTCATGGAAAAGTTTATGGAAACATCGATATTTCGATACATCACCAAAAGGTTTTCGATGTCAATGAAAACATCGACCAAAACATACATGTTTAAAATATCAATGTTTTAAATATGATCAAACAGATAGTATTTACCCATCCTGTTTCCATTTTTAATTAGAGTATTTAAATGAAATACCGGTGTACTTTGTTTGGTCACGTATAATTAATGTGTTAATGATAATAATATAATGTTTATCGAATGTAAAAAATAAAGGACATCGTATTTTCCTATTATTCCACTTACTCTTTCATAAATCATCAAAGTAAAACGTCATATATCTGATATACATAATAGGTAAATATTAATTTAAAGTATTTTCCTTAAAGCATTAGCCGTAATGTTTTTGCCTTAAAGCATTCTGTTATCTTCATTTTCAAATCAGTGTTCTGTACAAACAAGGTACAACATGCAGTTTAACGATATTACCACGTATACAATTATCAACAAAAAAATTGTTAAACATCGTTGTGTCTGGAAAAATATATTGATCTTAAAAAATCATCAAAAACAAAACATCGATTTTTTTTGCCATCCCTAGGCGGGACTTCCACATTTATTGTCCGAATAATATTTCTGTCTACTTAACTACTACCGGCAGAAGGTGACAACAGGGGTAGAGGGGGTTCCTTTAGGCAATCAGAGGCTTCAAATTGTAATGATGTCACTGTAGAGTTGGCGATGCTTATTTAAAAAAAAATACATCGCGAAGCTTCTGAAAATTGAAGAGCGCCATTTTTTGTATGGTTATCCGCTTTCCATTTAAAATGCATTTGCATTTTATGCATTTTCCTTTCAAAAACGCGTCTCGCTGAACTGATTTTTGATCTGCTTTGGACGAAATGTGCAAGAGTTTTGTTATTCCTTTCATTGGTGTGATTAGTACAAGCGACCACGGTAAAGTACTTTATGAAATAAACAAATGTCACTAGTACTATTACTACCACTCCACTGTTATGACAATGAGTATGATGTACATATCTATATCCTTATCTGAGCAGGAACGCTCCCACGATCACGTATCTGACGCCCGAGTAAGTGGCAAATTTGCTCTGCTCCATCTCCCAGCTGTGATGTAGACAGAAATATTGTTCGGACAATACGGCATGTCCGTATGTGTTCGTAAAAGCTTGCAATATATTGATATGTGAAGAACAACAGATAAACAACTTACATAATACGTACAACTTCAACTCATTAGTTTTCATAGAATGAAAGCTTGAATGTTAATACTTAAAATGTGTTTATAGTCTGAAATTTAAAAGATATAAGTATTTAACTTGCACACCTTATTAGTAAATCCACTTTAGATTAGTTGCAGTTTAATTGACCTAATTGGGATATGTATTTTTTATCATCAAAAAGCTCGTAAAGTGCATCAAAATCTGAGGAATGCACTGCACTGCAATTTACTGTTTTAATATCGTTTTTTGTTATCTAGTAATCTGGCCCAACGCTACTATTTTTAATAATATTTTTCGCTTTTTTGATAAGTTTTTACAATTACTACCCTTTTTTTACTTGCATGTAGGGACATTTTGTACCATATTCTTTGACAGCGCATTGCATGATCTTTCGTAAGCAGATATCAGACCAATTTTTTATATTCTTCAGTCAATGTTTTCACTGTTACTTCAATGTCTGCACGGAAACTATTGCCTGTATTCTTTTAATTACGTGATATCCAGGTATTGGACGTCAAAATGCGTGACACAAGTGCTCAGCTGATTCGACTCCCTATCCCCTTAATTTATTCGTCCCGAATTGGTGGCAACAAGTGTAGATTATGTCACTGAAAAAGCTGTTGCTATTGCGTGTTTCTGCGTCATCACGTAACTCACACTCCAACCACAAAGAAGTATGGTACAACGTATGTATATTTAAAACGAGGGGTTTTAGTTTAGAGAGATATTTGAGCTTTCTACTCAGCCAAATTTTGTGAAATTTTTTCATTAAATGAAATGTTGTGGGTCCTACACGTGTTAGCACTTGCTCTTCTTATTTTTTTAATAAGAAAAAAGTAAAAACACAAAATTTTAACACATTAAAATTAATACAATGTGTGCATGTCTACCGTCATTCGTTCATTACGTCGTTTTCAAGGTCAACTACCGAACAGATGTAATCGGTCTTGGTTTTGCGAGTTGCAGACGTATCGAAAGCAGTGGACGTTTCGCCGTAAGTGCAAGCAAGCGTGCGAGTAGGAGATTATGCACGATGCAAGGATATCCTTGCATTATGTTTTTATAATTAGCGAAGCAAAAATGGCAAGCTTTTTTTATTGTTTTAATAGATCGAAGGTTGGCTGATTTAAACGGAAAACTATTTAGTACAAATAAACGCCGTGCCCAACAATTGTCCGACACGTGTCCGTGTACAAAAAATCCATTGCTAATTATACGCGAAGCATTACGTTTTAAGTTAAGATAGTCGAAGATCCTGCATTAGTCCACTGCATGTAGATAGACTTATACGGATCGTGGTAAATATAAGTTTCAATTATATTTTCAGAACTCTGTGTTCACCATGAATATTGATTCTATTGTTCCATAATTTGTAAACCTATCTCACTTCAGTTTTAGAGAATAAATACTGAACTGCATGAAACAATACTCGGAGTTTTCGATTCTGCACATAGTGTGCATATGTAGTAGTTTTTAAAAGCTCTTTTCTGCGCTGTAATAGCAAGGGTTCATTTAGTTTATTATTATTATTATTATTATTATTATTATTATTATTATTATTATTATTATTATTATTATTACTATTATTATTATTATTTAATTCCTAGCGGCCATATATTTGGAATGGGAGAGTGTTGTCATGGAAACCTGGAAATGTTGACAGCATATTAATGGTTGTGGTTTCCGGGCACGTCTTTTGAGGTTATTAGTCCCGTCAATGTAATGAAAGATTCTGCCCTGAGATGTTATGGTGCTCCTGCCCCGCTGGATGGGGAGATCTGGCACCAACTTATATGTCAGGGTGCGGGATATTTTTCCTCCTGGCATGTCCCTCCTGGGCACCACCCCAGCCAGAATAAGCTCTAAGCTTCCCATTGGTCTCCTGACATGTGTGGTTTCGGTTCCCACCATCCATGTTAGACCCTTTTAGGAATGGTGTTGGAATATCTGATTGGCTATGTGAATGTAAAATTCCTGAATGGACCATTATATGCCCATTTATTTTCACATTTCGTCATATTGTTCGGTGCGTCCATACCTTCAGAATGTGACCAATACAGGTTGCGTGAATCGCAGTATTTCAATGGTCTCCCACCTGTCATTTGCAGCTTGCATTTCTTTAGGAATATTCCGTTTTGTGTGGGGTAAACTTTTGTGATTTTGCAGCTCCATTGTAAGGATTTTTTCGTGAAAATGACTATGGCATAAGTTTTTTACAAACGTACAATTGAGATTTAGGTTATGTCTTTGTTATACCCCTTTACTTTCACTTTGTGCAATTCAGCTATGAACACTCATTTTTTCCTGGTACATATTATTCATCTGCCTTAACACAATTGTCGATTTCAGCATACTTTTCATCCCTGCCTGAAAAGCAGTACGAAATTTCACAGACAAAAACAATAATGACGTCTCCGGTATTCTGTCTGTTATTTCAAAGAGATTGATGCAGGGGAGCATCAGAAGAGAAGGAAGGCAGAGCTCGACGTTTTCACTGACGGGGTGGCTTGTGTCGCGATATTCCGAAGAGGAGAGCGGAGACGTTCGGTCGAGTTGAGAGGTCTGGTTGGAGTGAAAGGCGGCGAGGTTGAAAAGTAGAAAGCTACTGCCTAGAAATTAAATCCCAAGTTGGCTGCATGGTTTCCCGCTGATAGAGAATCGAAACGTTTATCGCGATTATCAACAACTGGTAATTGTAATAAGTATTTACTAGCGTACCCGTGCGAGAACTCTCGCATGTTAAACCCCACCCTAATTTTTCGTAAGGGTATCGTGAAACTGAAACATAGGAACACGTGATCGGTTTCCATCATGTCCACTTGTAGATCGCAGCAAACCGTTAAATGAATGGTTGCTCTACACGCATAAGAAACGATCTTCATCAGTATCAAACAACTATTAACAGTACTTCTAGTAGTTGCTGCGAGAGCGAATCTTGAATTAATAATTATGCAAATAAATCTCGTCAATCTGCACAAACCACGGTGTACACAGAAAATGGAAATATAAGATGGAGGAATCTAATCCTTCTAAGCGTGACGTCACAAAGATGGCCACCAGCACTAAGGGCTCATGGAAGAATATATGCTGTATTCTTCATGTATATGTTGTATTGGTAGTATTGATAAGCGCCGAAGCGGCAAAAATTTTAATAAAATGTCCAAAGATGTCCATCCTGTAGATTATAGTATGAGAAATGTTTCTTTGAGGCCTTTGGCATCATTATTTTAATTTTTAAGGCCCTAGAACGCTTCGTTTAGGAGTTATTTAACGATATAACTGACAGTGTTGCGGGTTGCATTTGACATTAATATTTAGATGCGTTTTAAAACAAATTCTGCATATTTTTAAAACCAACGTGCAATTCGTCACGTCTTTCTTTAGAGACCTCATTTATAAACATTGGTTGCGTGTGAGAGCCGCAAAAGGTATGTAAACAACTGAAATAATTTAGGTGACGACAGCTAAATAGCATTATATATTTCTGAAGTAAATATTTGTTGTTATTCTAAATATTTGTTTAACTAATTGGACGTTTGTAATTTTTTCATTCGGAAGTCCGCATGTAACATTGAAGGTGTTCTGATGATGTATGAAAGTGTGCGATGCATATATTTTGAGGCTACTTTGGAATAGAATTAATATTAATAGGTTTTCTTTATAATAACGGGAAAACGAGTTCATCCAAGAAAGAAAGAGTACATTATTTAAATTATCCTGTTTTTATGCAATCTTTACAACGATCTATAATACATTATTTTTTTAAATTTTGATGTTGTGAATTCTCTGTAACGCATACAAATGCCTTTGTGAAATGTTATCACATATGTTTATACGATTGTGCGAAGGAAAGTAGTAATGGTTAATAGTAAATGTACTTGTTTCCGTTCGAAAAAATACGTCATAAGATCGATTTATGAATATTAAAACATTCGCGAATTCCATTCCCTAAAAGGTAAGTATTGAATTCCGCAAAACGTTCATATTTTTTTCGAATATTTGTTAGGCTTAGCAGGATTCAACGAAATAAATGGGATGTACGATGTGTGAAATGTCGACAACTTAATGTCTGTTAGGATTTTCCTGCTGATGAGAGGCATAAGTGACGCAAATGCCCTTGTCAGCTGCATGTCTCTCCTGAATGGAAGCACACGACAAAGGGCGTGGAAGTGACAGAGCGGAAGTGTACGTCACATGCTGTTCTCGTCGGTGCGCTATTTCTCTCTAATGTTAAACTTCCAAGGCCACATTTATTGCTGGCTGTCACACGAGCACATAAGGAAGCTCTTCGTAGTTTGCATTGCAAGGAAGAGGGTCATAGTAAAATTGGTATTGACATCCATTCTGTTTTTATCCATTTAAGCCGAATCCGTGTTGTTCTTGTTGTATCATGTATCAGAGCATCCAAAACGGTATTTCGGCAATTCTCCTTAAATTTGAAATTAAGATTTTTTTGTGGCGTACAACTCAGCCTCATATTAAAAACTGAGCTAAATGAAATTTTGCTTTCGGGTCCCCGGCCGTTTCTCCTTGGAAAGCTCGTTAAGTGTAAATGGTATAGGTGTGTCCTTAGACTTTATGCTTCTCGCAAAAATGTATCGTTCTGACGTCATCAGGACGCGGTGGAAACAGCACAGCGAACTTACTTCGAGCAGTTTAGTACTCCTAAACTGGCTGCTCCAGCTCTGTGGCAACACAGTTGCTTAAGCAAGATCGTTGACCGCGAGGTTCGAGTCCCGACAGCGGCGAATTTTCGACACTATCTGACTGGTACGAATTCACCGTCTCTTTGGAGAAGAATTCTAGCAGCCGACTGCTGTGATCTGTAGTTTTCCATTGTTTCTCTGATGAATACTCTTCGAAGCAGCAGTATCCTAACGGATCCTTGCCCCTCTTTTGCCCGTACATACATATGCACTCCTTTACCGTACGTCAGGGGACCCGCCAGAAGCTTAGTGCTTGTCCTGGATAGGGCGGTTCTTCGTTGAGAAGATACCTGGCGGGGAAGAATCCGTGACCTGAACATCGGTACAGGATCTTACATTCCTGCTGGGAAGAATCTTTACCACCTTTCAGAATGTAATAAGCACTACACTTACGGAACCAATGACCAAAGTAGTTGACACGCCCTTCAAAATTCTCATTCTTGACGTCCTTAAAAATGCCCATTCTTGACTTAATACTCACTCAAGACCACTATAACGTACAGTTACATTATAAAGAGGCCGCGTTATTTAAGTACAGTATTGCCAAAGGTAACCTTGAGCCCTTTTTCAGAAGTTTTATTTATATTTTATATATGGAAAGAAAATCATTTTCTTGTTTATCTCGCCAACCGTAGGCGCCGCGTAATTACATACCTTAGTGCAGACGACACGGGACAAAGAAATCTTTTTGTGGTGTAGCGAACAAAATTTAGATGTCGTGGGAGGTATTTCTTGTTACTATTAAAACGCATTATACTTCTAGAAGATGAATAATCAAATTGTAAATTTTAGACTACGATGTCCAGATCGTTACAGAACCTTCGGCTTCTCAGAAAATGGCATTTCCCTTCATTTCTGTTATTTTCTATTTAATTAAAAAGAGCCCTCGAAACATGCAAATCGTTTTACACAAAAGTACAAATCTATCTTTGAGTTTGATTAAAAATCAGTTTCTAATATTCGGGGAAAATGTTTATGCCAATGACAATTGAAGAGGCGGTTTGAAAGAGTATCTGTCGTAGAATTGCGCCAATTGACAACACTAACTTAACCCTGTTCAGTTTGTTTCGTCGGCAAATTCACGGCAGTTATCTATCGCGTCCACCACCGGAGTCGCTTTCACCACCAGCTCAGTCGCTACTGTTCACGTCACCTACAATCACCATAGTCACCACCATCGTCACATCACTATCATCATTTATCAGCCCCTGCACTGCATTCATCACCGCTACATCACCGCTACAACCACAATCAATTCCACGACAGGTGCAACATCTGCCGCCACCACTACTACTGCAATAATTCAAGATTTTTAGCATAAGAGGAGTACACAGTAACAACCACAAACACCACTTTTGTTGCTGCTGTATATGCTGACTGTGCGATCTTCCCCTTTTCGTCAGCGGTGTACCTGCACCGCGGCGTAGTTTCTGCATCGGCGTCAACGTCCTTGGATGGGGTCACGGACCCTTCGTCTCCCCGCCTCCTTCGCCCGCTGCCCCGCCCCCACCTTTCCATCCGCTCCACTGTAGAGGACGTCGTCACGGGCCATCTTCCTTCATTCCCCAGCACCGCCGCTCTTCTTTGCCCTGTAGCTCTCCTTCTTTCAGTGCGGTTTAGCGCAATAAACTTTAAAGCTCTCTGAGAATTTGTTTCAAAATCGACGTCTCGAAAGACTGTTCCTGTAAAGATCCACGCAAATGCGACACGATTACTTTTTATTTACATTTTACATTGATGCCTGGTTTTAAATTAAGAAACAAATGTGGTCTAGGTATCTGGATTTTATTGCTTTTTCTTTTTTGAACCATTGTCGATTCACGACTCAGTAGTAGAAATAGGAAATGTAGATCACCAGTTTTGATCGGAGTGAATTAAGACACTAATTGCCGTTAGTGAATTAAAACATAGTTTGTCGGGATATTTTTATTCCATCCTCAGGGCTGGTGGTAAAAAATATAAAAATATAACAACACTGTAGATATAAAAATGTGTAGTATGCAATTATACATAGTAGCATACTATACATTTTTTTAAATTTGTATGTCTTTCCACGGCTCTTATCCTATCCGTTTTTATCTTGTATGGTCTCTTGCGTTGTTCTGCTGTTAATTTTAAATTCTTATTGACTTATTAAATTATGAATTTTTAACAGTTCGCAAGTAAGACAATTTTAAATATTTCTCGCAAGGAAACAATTTTGAAAGATCTCAAGCCGTAGAGATTGCATTATTGTCGTGCGGGGTAGCTCTTGTCGGAGACTTTCGTTGTCGACATGCCTGGTATCATAACACATTACTGGAATTTCTCGTTTACAGAGGAATTTCACTATACTTCACTCGCTTCCCCCCTCCGATTTTCAAATTGAGTTTCTGTGAAAAGTAAGCACAAATATAAACGTTGAAAATGTATGTTTTAAGATAATATATTTTGGTCAAAACCGTTTTATAACGTAAAAATTACGAAGAAAAATCCCGTTTAGTTCATCGTAAGAAGTATTCAGGTGGCAGTGTTTTGTTTTATCAAAGAACTTGCAGAAAGAAATGCTTCTGGTTGGTCATGTTCAGTACACCAGCCGAGGACGGGTAGGTGGCTGAGCCGCTGAGTGCCAAGGGGCGCGGCCGCTCCGCCCTGGAAGCGGAGGTGCTTTTCCCCGGGCGTCAAAGGGGCCGGCCAGGACGCGGCCCCGCTACGCCTGGCACACTGCCCGCCGCCCCACGCGGAGCGGGGCGGGCAGGATGGGACGGGCGGAATTTGTGGCTGACTCCGGGGTCGCGCCGGCTTTGCCAAGGGTACTCCCGCTTTTTGCGTTCTTTCGTTCCAAGGTAGCGTCATCACTCATCCTGTCATTCATCGCACCGGTAAAAGCGACCTGCGATGGAAGACGGAGGTTCCGGATAGATTGATTTTTTTTTATCATTCTCTCACTTTTTCATAATCTTTTGCAATACTCTATTTTCTGCTTAATTTTTTTTTTCATTTGTCACTTTTCTCTTTCTGTTTCTTGACTTATCCTGTCCTCGTTTTTCTCTTTCTCTTTCATTCACTCCTTTTTATCGTCCCCCTTTTCCTTCCTGTTTTATCAATGGTACTTTTTTGCGCTCACCTTTTCTGCATCATTTTTCATCTCGCTTTTTATTTTTCTCCCTTCTAATTTCTTATTTTCCCCTTTTTCTTCGTTTCCTTCACTCCCCTCTGTTTTTGGGTGTTCCTTTTGTTGTCTCCCCTCTTTTTGATTCTCCTCACTAACTTGCTGCTGTTGCTGCTGTTATTCGGCATGGTAGTCACTGCTGCAATTTGTCACTGATTTTCATGGGCAGAATAGCATTAATTTGTGATTCATTACAACAGCATGTTAATCTCTTGATTGTAGAACAGAGAAATAAATTTGATCGGATAAAAAAATTGAATTTTTTTACTCGAGAGAATTGTGCTCTGACTGTAATTTTAACTTATACGCTGCTCAAAAGATAAAATATCACTTTATTACATCTTCATATATTTATTCCATTCGCAAAAATTTAAATTAAACGTGTGATAATGATTAAAAAACTTTTCCTTCATAAAAATGTTAGGTATTTTATTACCTGGCGATTTTGTTTGATTTCCACAAATGGAGAAGCTGCGTAAAGATTTCATTCATAGTTTGCTTGGGTGTGCAGCAAGCATTTGTTCAATACAACGGATTTCCCTGATCATCAAATCGACTGGTCACCTGATTCTGGATCATCAAATCAACTAAGTACCGTATTAGACCCCGTTGAATGCTCACTTTCGCTTCCCGACGTAGATGTAAATGTTTCACGTGCTGTGACTTAAGTTTTCGTTCGGTTGGCTTTGAACCTTCGGCAGTAGTGAGTGTCCGGCATCTGTTCACAGCTCTTTGGCAGATAAAAGTTCCGCAAGTGTTAGTGTCTGTTAACTTACTAAATGGTGAAAAATGTACGGAGACCTGCATGCTTGTCATTCTTAGATGAGCTACAATGACTCAGCGTCAACATCCGTTGCCTCTGCAGCGTTGTTGACCGAGAAGACCTAGGGTTCAAGTTCTGTTGATAGCAGTTTTTTGACACTAGCTAGTGTATGGAGAAGAATTCTTGCAGTCAGATGCTCTAATCGGTAGTTTTTCGAGATTTCTCCAATCAATATCCGGCAAATGTCGGAGCAGTACTCTAACAAGCGGGCCGCAGTTGATTTTTCCTTCTTCATCCTCGTCCTCTGTTCACGTACAGACACGCGTAGAGATTGTGGCGGAGATACCAGGAAGGGGAAACCCTCAAGCCCTTGTGTAGGTTGGCGCCGAATCTCACGTTCCTGCTGGGAAAGAACACGCCACCTCTGTCGATATAACATGTACTACACTTGCAGGACTAATGACCATAGTACTTGTACATGAAAACACTTAACTTTCACTTGCCATTCTGTGCCCACATTTACATCGCTCGCTAAAACAAAAAGTGTGTTGCGAACGCTGCGTAAGTAGCAAGGGCTGAAGACGGCGGGCGGAGAGCGTGACCCGGACGGGCGCACGCGGCGGTGGGCACCGCGGCGCGGCGCCATCGATTGCGGTGGACGTGAACGCCACCGCCACCGCCGCTGCCGGTCAAGGGCACGCCCATCGCCCGAGCGAAATTTGCCCCCCTCCCCCAACAGTAATTTCTAACTGGGCTTCCGTAAGATGCAGAAATGGATACCAATTTATTTACGTTGGTCGTTTACCCGATGGTAATTTCTTGAAGTGTGCACACGAATATAGGAATTGGTATGTAATTAACTATGTTTACATTTTACGTAAAGCGCAACTCGCAAATAACCGAATTTATGTTCAAATTGGGCATGCTTTCTAAATGCAGAAGCTCATTACAGACTACTGGACTTGTCACTTATACGTACATTGCTAGAAACTATTATTTCCGTAAAACAATTGGCGCTTATGGGGAAGGCTTCTTTAGGGCTGGAGGAAAGCAAATCCATGTTGTTACAATAGTTCTATTTATTAACTAATATTTTCCATCTTTTTATAAAAATATAATTTTTTTTATATAATTTTTTTTTGTTCTAGCTCTATTAGATCAATTGCTCATTGAGACAAACAGATGCATTCTTGGCCTTAATTGGAAGACCGTACCGATGAAAAAGTATGGGAAACCCATCATCTTAAGTTATAGGAATTCATTGGGTTGCAAATGAGAATGATTACTTTCGGGTGAGGGTCAACTCAAAAATCGTCTGAAGCTCTCCCCGCAAATATTGTTAAAAAATCATATACTTTGAAATCAAACGTGTGTCTAAAGACCAGAAGCTGAGGATTGTTGGAAAAGTTAATTTTAAGGGACGGCAGTGAGTGGCCTTGTTACGACCGGCGGCCCCGGGCGAGGGCATCGTGCACGTGGCTGGGCCGGCGCGGCCCCGGAAGCAGCACGAGGCCGCGTGGCTCTTGGACGCCGCCCAAGGCGCCGGCTCCTTTCTGTATCGTCCGCAAGCGAAGAAAGGGCCGTCTCAGCATTGGCCCCGGGGATCGCAGGGAAACTTGACGAAAACCACAATCGAATTAGTCTTACGCCCCGGAGCAATTATCTGACCAACGAGCGTTTTTGATGATTGTGATTGACATAACATTAACAGATGTGAAATTTAAATGTGAAAAATATATTTAAAAAATCAAGATCGAAAGAAAAGAAAGTCAGTAGATTTTAAGATCTTACATTGAAATAGGTTGAAAGTTGTCTGCCACATTTTGTACGTCAGCTTAGTTCCCAGTTCTTACTTCACCGACAGTGGTGGTGGTGATGATATTGAAACCAGTGTAACAACAAAAACAAGTGTTTCGCTGACTTTGCTGTTTTGCTCACGTTTATACTGAGATTTGCATCCTTTTAATTTTTAAACCACGGTCATTCGTTCCTACATCAAGGGTATTTATATTCTCTTAGTTTCGTAATTTTAATGTTTGTATAATAAAATGAAAAAATAACGTGATACATCTAAGAAAAAAAATTCTTGGTGATTCGTTACTACCGTTTTTTCGTGCGAATTTTACTTCAGCAAATGTTTCTTCTGTTGTGCGTAGCGCGGTTTCCAGAAGGCAAAGGAGGCAGCAAGAGATCGAGGTCGGAGGCGCGGGCGGAGGCGAGACGAATGGAGTCTGTGGCGGGGACATGGTGAATGAGGGGGGCGGGGGTGGGTGGGCCCGCGGCCAAGCCCATCGCCCGTGGCGCGGAAAGGGCGATAATGGCGGGGCCGCCTAGCCCCGCCCCTCGCGTCGCCGGAGGTCTTCCGCCGCCCACCCAGCCGCTGAAATTGAAAGCGTGCGCTCTGTATCTCCTCGCGGGATCTCGTTATTTTTCGTCCCCGCGTGGAGGGCGGTCTGCGAGTGAGTGGGTGATGATGTGTAGCGCCCGCCGCCCCCGCAGGGTGCCCGCCGTCCTGGCCTTTCCAGCGCAGGCCGCCCCAGAAGCCCTTGGAAGACTGCATGCGCCAGAGAACACTCCGTGCGTAAATTCTGCATTAAGTGGCCTGTTTAAATGATTAAGGTGTTACATTCGCTTGCTAATCTTCGTGCCGCAAACTAAGCTTGGAAAAGAGCATGGCCCGCAAAGGTTGGACGTACGAAGAAGTCAAATAGGAGAAAGAATACTGTACATGACGTATAGGAGTCACTGCGTCACTACTGTCACGTCCAATAGGAAAAAGAATACTGCAAGTTTGTATTCGCCTATTCATTTTAATTCACACTTAATTTTATATAGCTAAATTTTATTTGTTGCAGAGTATGTAATAAACTTATAAATGAAATATTTAACTATTACAAAAAATCTAAATTGTCGTGGGGAAGAGTATATTTCCTATCGCCCACTTCCTCCATTCATACATGACCTTCGGTATGTATACATGATATCTATGCTAACTTTTTATCCTGAAATAGTATCAAGATCATTTTTTGTTCCTGGGAGGAACAAAGATACCATGAGAGAAATGTGATTTTCTGAACTGTTTATTTTTTGCCTGGCTCAATCTCTTTCAAATATTACAAAAATAAGAGTGGTGGTAAAAAAGAATGAATCCTCCTTTGCTTCAGTTAAATTAAACGTATTAAAAAGAGCTGTAGATACGTTTTCTCGACGACGATTTATCGACTGAATTTAGCTCAGAGCCAGCTTTGCCAATTTCTCTGCAGCGGCTCAGACCGGGAGGTCCGAGGGTTCGTGTCCCGACGATGGCGCATTTTCGACTCTAGTTATGTAGCTAGCGATCGGCTGCACTTATCGGTAGTTTTCTGTGGTTTCTCCCATCAGTACCAGGCGAATTCTGGAGTAGCCGACTAATAAACGAGCCATGGACCGCGCGCGATCTTTCCTTCGTCTTGCCCTATCCCCACCTCTTACTCACGCATCCAATACACTACTACGTATGTCAGAATCTTAGAGCTTGTCCCGGCTGGGACGTTACCCCGCTTGAGGAGATACTTGGTAGGGTAATTCTTCTGCAAGCCAAAGTATAAGTCCGCGCAGGAGACACGAAAATATTATTAAACCTAACAGTATGGACCACAGCAGTTGATGTACCCGGAAACCTCTATCAATCGACCCCGATTTAGTCCACATCTTAAACGAAAACCAAAGATTTTCGCAACCCAGATGCCACTAATTACCTCATAATTTGAATATGGATAATATACATTTCGTATCAAGATTAGAGAATTTTCTTGTTGCCAAAATGTCGAGATCGTACTGATTAATAAGAGCAGAAAAATAAATTGGCTGACTACAAATGCATCCACATGTAAAAACATTAGAACGTTGCTCCCCGCGCGCAGAAAAACGAGAAATGAAATGTGCACTTAACTTGCGTGTTGAGCTGAGATGGAATCGCAAGGCAACGTACCCACGAGTAAGTGAAGCATTTGCGTGAGGAGGTCACTTCGATCTCTGAAAAGGAAGCCGGTGCACGTAATAGGTTTGCGTGTGAACGAAAGCAGCGGACCTCAGATGTTCTCTCCGCGTTTTGCATTTGTGAGATTTAGAGGAATTGTGTCAGCTTTTGTGATTCGGACACGTTGTTAATTAGAACAGAGAGAAATGAAGTGTCGGTGTGAATGGCACAATCTTAGTTTTTGCCCAAGACATAATTTAAACTCGTGTCACACTGGGCTGACAACAATACTGAACGCATGTTTTTAATAAAATCATGTTGACTCTTGAGAAATATGAAAAACAAGATCTCGACTCTGAACATAGAGTCGAGAAAACTAGAAGTGTACGATGTGTTTGACAACTTACAATCAAGTTTCAAGGTGCGTCGGTAGACTTGCCGTTCAGAAACTACGAAATCTGAATACCTTACTCTTCAATAAACTATGTATTCGTTATCACGAGACAGCCTGTTTAGTATGCTCCCCTTTACGATATACATTCGTTCTGAGAATAGGATCTGGGTTGTTTTGTCGCGTGAAGTGTGAAGAAATTTGGCAGAGAGTAAACAGAAAAGAAGCTACATTGGTAGCGATGGAAGTGAAGTTTTAGGCCTCGTCTTGAAGTCTGTGATGGTTCGAAACGGTGGCGAGGCTAGAGAGCCTCTAGCTAACTTAAAACGTAATAAATATCATAAAGTCGATTGCTCGCTCGTGTTTGTCAGGAAGCTGCCCCAGACGCGCTGTCGGTTACGTGGTATTTGAGAAAAAAACATATACTATTTCTTCATATGTCCAGATATGGTTGGAAATGCAGTGAATTTGCAATTACAACACACGTGTCTACATTTTGCTGAGGTAGATTTAAAAAAAATATAACATTGCAAAAGATTTAAAAGTTTTTCCAAAACTACTGTTATACGTAGCACCCTTTCCGCAGCAAAAACAGATAAATTCCACGGGAAGAAACGTGACGAAATTAATTAAAGCTTAGTTGCTACAAGATAGCTAAATAAAGCACTCGATTGAGGCGAATATAATTTCGATCATCGAGGTAATATACTCTTTGTGGGAAGCATCGGTTTTCACGAATTGAGTTCGAAATATTTGATGAGCCCAAGCTTCATTAGATTGCAATTTACGCGAATTCCTCGTCGATATTCTTTTAATTACTTCTTATGATAGGCAAGAAATGTGATTAAATGTATTCGTAAATTAGTGTGTAATTTGATTCAATCCTCTGCCAAACAACAAATCAGCGAATTAACATTCGCATAATTTGATGCATATTATTCGTTATCGCAGTGACCACGAATCATTTGTAAATTCTTCGGCAGGAACTGACTTGAGTACTTTTACAATATACTAGTTCAGTGTCCTGTAATATATTTGACCCGGTTATATAAATTTGCAAAGTCTAGTATATTTTATGAAGTAACTCTAAAACTTTAATCTTGAGTGCGTCTGTTTGCAACACGAACGTTCGATTATGCCCCTTGGAATTCATGTTCAAAGAGTTCTTTTCTAGTACTTCTTTTCAAGATCCGATTGAAAAGCTACGTACAAATATACTAGCGTCACATGCAAGTTACTGCGCGGAAGGAACGAAAATATAGATTATCGATTACTAAATAAACCAAGCGTGGAAATCAGCCGAGCAATGGCGTAGAAGTGAACTTTTAGTCGCTAGAACTGCAACTTCCACCTCTGCGTCTTGTTTCGCGGGAGGTGGTCTTTTCAATATATTCTATTCAACTAAACGAGCTTGTGCTCGTGATGTAAGGGAGAATGATGTAATGTGGTAAAAGGATAAATGCAACTAAGAACTTTATTGAGGGAAAGAGAAATGACGCATGAAAAGGTGAATCGACTTTTACTATTTATTTAATATTTACAAATTGTACACGAAACGTCGAAGAGTAGCACTTCGGCACCCACACATGGAAAGCTGGCGCGAAGACCACTGTGAAGCCGGTCGCACTCTGTGAAGTCTGGTTCCCATCGCAACTCTAATCTCACATTTTTGTCGTGTAGATCCGGAGAATGTGTGTGGAACTGGGCTTGCGTGCTCGCTCCACCTCACTTCCGTGCAGGCTCGGTCTCGCCAGTACGCTTACTACCGCCACCAATTTTATCGTCAATGTTGATTTCAATGCTGCCCCCAACTCTTCCATTACCACCACCACCACCACCACCACCACCACTACCCCTACCACGACCACCACCACCACCACTACCCCTACCACCACCACCCCTACCATCACCACCACCACCACCTCACCATCATTATCACCACCATTACCACCACCACCACTAAACCCATTACCACCACCACCACTAAACCCATTACCACCACCACCACTAATCCCATTACCACCACCACCACTAATCCCATTACCACCACCACCACTAATCCCATTACCACCACCACCACTAATCCCATTACCACCACCACCACCACTAATCCCATTACCACCACCACCACCACTAATCCCATTACCACCACCACCACTAATCCCATTACCACCACCAATACCATTACCACCACTAACACCATTACCACCACTAACACCATTACCACCACTAACACCATTACCACCACTAACACCATTACCACCACTAACACCATTACCACCACTAACACCATTACCACCACCACCATCACTAACACCATTACCACCACCACCACCTCTAACACCATTACAACCACCACCACCACCACTAACACCATTACGACCACCACCATCACTAACACCATTACCACCACCACCA
>BLKR01001794.1:0-248296 GCA_011170035.1 Teleogryllus occipitalis
GGGCACCGACCCAGCCGGGACAAGTTTTAAGTCCCCGACTAGCATCCCGACATGTGTGATAGTGTAATCGTAGTGTAGTGCATATAAGTGCAAATAAAAGGTGATAATACAAGGAACGGCAAAGAAAGATCGCGCGCATTCCGTTTATTAAGGCACTAATCTGGCGTTCACCATGTGCTCATTGGAGGAACCACAGGAATCTACTGATCAGAGCAGCTGGCCGCTAGAATTATCCTCCAAACAGCGTCTGAATTCGACATAATCTCCTAAGATCTCCCGATGAGAGGTACTGCAGTGACATCAATTGATGCCCTGAGCCACCTAAGCCGGTGCTGAGGCGGAGGCTAGGCGGGGAGGGTGGCGACGTGGAGTGCGAGGTAGGGTGCAGGACGGAGAGCGGGTAGGAAACGGTTTGAGATCTGGGACGAAAGGCAGGCGGGAGCCGTGCAGTTGGCGAGTCGGGGAGTATTGCATAGCGGAGGAGGAGAGCGCGGGGAAGCGGGGCGCGGGGTTGGAGTTTAGTGCGGGGAGCGGAGTGCGAGGCGGATAGCAGTGCTGGGAGGGAGAGAGCGGGCTGGTGCTCTGGGAATAGAGAGCGGAGCGTACGCCACGGGCCGTTCGCCCTCCCCGCATGCAGAGCACGTAGCTTTCAGCTAGAGGTCAGCAGCATCGCATTACAGCATACGTGCCTCATGTATCGATGTCGGTCGTGCGGGCGCGAGGCGGGGAGACGGGCGAAACGGAACGCGGAGGGAGTTAAGGGCGGAGGGGGGGACTTAAGGGAGGAAGACGGCCAATGAGGAAGAGCGGGAGGAAAGGAAGATGAGTGCTTTGCGGAGGACGTGACGTGCAAATCGCGTGGAGCTCGCTTTTCCTGGCCCCCTCCCCTTCCTACGGCGACGGTTTCAAAATACCGTGGATTTTACGTTTTAGTGTCCCCACATTCACCCCTATCTCACGTTCTCCATTTGCTCATCGATGCTTCCGCTCAGCCAGTCTGTGTAGCATCTGTCTTTAGGCCGGACCCACGAGGCAAACACTGCCGGCGTGATGTACAAGGAAAGTGGTTATGTAATTCATACCACTTTACAGTATCGGGAAAAGTACGCGAAAGATCATGTTCAGACAGATAACAAATTTCATGAATTAAGAAGGAATGCCTTCTTCCAAAGTTGTTAAGAGATATTTGATTGTTTAAAGTGTAGTCGCATTCGTGTGCGAATTGCAGCATGTTTAATAACTTTAATGATAACCATAATGTACCAACAGAATAGAAGATAGACAACGTAATTCTATGTATTATAATGTAAACATTATTGTTTAAAAACGCAGTTTTGTTTTGAATAATTTACTTAAATGAATACTGTAAATTTATTTGTGCGTTGATATAAAAGAAACAAAATATTGTTGCACATTGATAGAGAGAATGTTTTTGCCAACACTTTCCTGTAACCATGTCCATCGGTTGTGTGCAAACTATTCAAAATTCGATTCTTTGTACCGCAAGTCTTGGTGTTTTTGGCACACTTGAGTTTTCTGTTTTAGTTGTTTATTAACAGATGGACTAGCTGTAATTCCTACCGTATCCAATAAGCACAGCTTTAGTTTTGTGATAAATTTTTGTCTCAAATTCAGTTTTTCGTCTGGTTCGCCTTTCAACTTTAACATCTTCCTCTTCTTTTTTATCTCGTTGCTTATCGTGTTTAATTTACATACAGCGCTGTTAGATTCATCATTGTAGCGACCATATTCATTTGCGTTATATATTACGTTCTGCAGATAGAAAACTTAAAATTTTTCCGACAGGGAAGACCTATTTCGAATTTGGATATATTTTGATAAAAGCTAAAAAATAATTACAAAGAAGTCACTGGTCAAAGGTGGTTGTTCTCAAATATCGTTTCATGCAATCAGTTCTAGAATATAGATCAAGAAAGTATCACACCATCAACTTGGCTTAGCACAAGTTTTGCAAACACAGATCTAAATTACCAAAGGAGAATTACAAGATGCATTGAAAGAGCTAATGGTCAGGAAAGCAATTTACTTAGATAAAATCAATTCGGTGTCTGAAGCAAGGGGGAATTGAGCTACAATGTTAGCTGCTACATATAACAAATCACTGTTAGCAAAACCTTAAGATCCCAGACAACTGGAAAGTAACAGAAATAGTACCCCTTTTAAAAAATAGATTCGAAAAATTGCAAAACATATAGAAGAATTAGTTTACTCTGCTCGATATATCAAGTGTAATCCAGAATAGCAAATGTAAGTATGTAAGCAATTCCCGACGTTATATGGAGAGAAGAACAAAATGGGTTTTGTAAATGAAGAGCAACTTCTTACAAATTATTCTTACTCCAGCACATATTAGAGACAGGACAGAATTTATTTTTCTAATTTTCTCCATGGCTTAGGACAATAAGGTAAAACGAAGGTAATCAATCAATATTAGCCATTTTGAAAAGGATACTCTTCATTATCAGGCTTCATCCGTTCTGTCCACAGGACATTGAAGAATAAAACAAAGAAAGAAACAAGAATGAAATTACCAATGGCCTGTCCCGTCTTTCCTTCTCTAAGAAAGTAAGGTAGTGAGAGTTGACTCTCTACACAGAGCACCCTCACACAATTACAGAGTGTGTAAATTATTTAAAGAAGAGCGAAAGTTTGCACTAAAGATAAATTTATAAATGAGGATATAAGAGAAGAACTAAAAGTGGAAGGTCTCAATGAAAGATTCATGGAGTACAGAAATAAGTGTCTAGAACATGTTGAAAGAAAAGACAACTCTTGTGTACCAAAGTTAACGTTTCAATACAAACCAGGAGTTAGAGGATACACAGGAATCTCAAGAAATAGATGGTGAGATGTTCTGTGAGGCGGGTAAAGGCAGGTACCCAATCCTTGAAGTGAAGAAGAAGGTAATAATCAGTTCTAAACAAGCATTTTCGGCGGTTCACCTACTTCACATGCCTGTCATTCCGCAATTGCTTCATTTCATTAATCATTTTATAGACGCAACTCAATTTCGCTGCTGGTGCACGTTCAGGATTAAGGTATATTGAAAATGGATTAGAGAGACATTGTAATTGATATTGTAATTAGTCATATGTGGAGTGCATGAAAAAGTAACTAGACATTTAAAACAATAATTAAATAGTGTAAAAACATTTTGTCAAAATGCAAGAACAGGATGTAATTACAACTCCTCATTCAAAAACGCCCTTCTGTGCTTTGAAGAACTCATTCTCGTTTAAATGCTTGATTGATTATTTTGCGATGCCGGCTGCGTCGACTGTTACGGTGATTATTCCCGACAGTGTAGTGCATGTTATGTCGGAGAAGTGGCGGTGTTTCTTCTCTGCTAGAAATGAGATCCAGCGCAAACTGCATGTAGTCTTGCGCGGTTTCCCTCCAACAGGTATTTCCGCCAGTAGGGTATCTTCCCGGATTTACTCAACTGCTAAGGTCTCGTAGGTATAATGCAGGTTTTTTCTCGGGAGGTGGCAGCGATCGTCCTCGTTAGATGGTGAGATCCGACAGCTACCTAGCGTGTTAAAGGGGAGAGGATAGGTTCAGGATGAGGAAGGGCAGATCGCTCTCGGTCCGTGGCCCGTTTGTTAGGGGACTGCTCCGGCATTCGCCTGGTGTTGATCGGAGAAACCACGGAAAACTACCGATCAGAGCAGCCGGCCGCTAGAATTCTCCTCCAGACAGCGATTGAATTCCACCCAGCTGAAAAGCTAGTGTCGAAAATCCTGCCGCCGACAGGACTCGAACCTAGAACCTCCCGGTCAGAGGCGCTGCAGTGACGGACTGTAATTAAAAATGGATAGGAAAATAGCATGTTTATTAGTCTGTAATTAAAACATGGATGTTTTCATCGAAAATCCTTTAGCGATGTATCGAAACATCGATGCATGCATGTTTTGATAAAATTTGCCATCACTACCTCATACTGTCGCTCTCTTCTCGACCTGGCGCTTGCTGCGCGGCGTCCGTGGGCAGAGGCCGTGTCTCTACGACCAACCCACTCCGGGCGGGATCCCGGGGGCCGGCGGCGGGGCCGCCGCGATAACCGCCCATCATCAAGATTTTACGTGTGGGCTGCGCGCGGTGCGTCACCGCGGTCCGTGCACCTCGCCGCAACAGCTGCCGCCGTCGCCACCACCACACCGAGGAAGCAGGAGAGGGCTCGTGGCGTAATGGCTAGCGCATACGCTTCAGCCTCCGGGACTCGCGTTCGGCGCCCGCCCAATCCATGTGGAGTTTGGTTGACAGAGCGAGCTCTTGTCATTTTTTAAAAATTTATTTATTGTTTAGTTGAAATTACAGTGTTCAGTTTACAAGTGAAATTTTGCAATTGTATGGTGACTTAATATAATAAACTTAATCTAGTTTAAAATTGTACTTAAGAAACTTAAATAGGGAGAGGAAACAAATAGCACTTCAACAATATTAGTCAATATTTGAAAATATCTGGAGGAAAGAATGGAGCGGGAATCTGTTCTTTATTCTGGTTTTGTATCTGGGAGCTTTTCCGAGTCTGTAGTGAGTTGATGTCTTTATGAAGGGTAAATTAATGTAAAAGTTGTTTGATAGGTATGCTATTTGGTGAGCTATTTCATTTATGTTTAGATCGTGATGTACTTGTTTATTGCTAATAAACCATGGAGCTCTTGTTATTAATCTTAAATATTTGTTTTGAAATATTTGCATTTTGTTGAGATTTGTTTTGGCGACATTGGTCCAGATCGGACATGCGTATAATAATGTTGGGTGATCGTCATTTTTTCTCGGAATTCTCCCGTTCCTTTCATTTCACTATTTCTCCGTCATTGTCCTCATTATTGTTGCTCTCATCATTTGTTGAATCACTTGTGGATCTCAGTGACCTTGGCAGTTGAAGAACCCCAAAAACCCAATACATGAATAAACACTGCTACCATCACCAATGTCCGGCAAAGTCCAAAGGCAAATGGGCAAGTTTCAACATCATTATACAATTCTGCAAATCATTGTACTTCATCTATCAACTTGTCTCCTCAATAAAAGTGTTCTTTTAGAAACGTCGATCATGAAACACCAAAAATTGTAATATTACACTGAACATAGATATATCACGATATCGCACACACAACCAACAAAATGTGTGATAATTTTGAACTTGTGGAATGTTCGAAAATAGAAGACGTGATCGTCTTAATTAATTTTTTTTCATTTTTATTCACGTGCATTTGTAGATAATTTTAAGATTTAGTATTTTCATCTTCGGCAAGACAAATGGATAACTACAAATTATTTTATAGTTCTCTCATATTACTGAAGCTCATATACGATAGTTACTTAACAATTTAGCTCCTTGTTAAGAACATTACTACTCTATTGTTACCCTAACATCTTACGACAATAGTAACGTGATAGAAATGTCGATAGGTGTTAATATAAACATTACAAAATTTTGGCATTATTTAATTAAAAGCATTATTTAATTTTCTTAGTTTAGTAATTGCAATGCTATGCTGCATTTAAGAACTAAGCGAATCCATACCACCTTTTTAACGTTCACACAAGAATAATTATACTACACCTTACACACCCTTCGCCAGTTTCAAATTCTACTCCCCCTCTTCTTTCCTCGGGAAAGGCGCAACGAGCTACACAAGATTACACCCATTCGTGAAACACTTTTTAAACAACCTTAATTACTCGGGCCTTGTTTGTTTCCGCGGAAGTCACATCATTCCAGGACCTTTTTTCGCGGTGCGCCATGCATGTTCCTCTTCATCCTAATTTTTTCTGAAAAAAAAAGGTGGCGAGAAAAAAAAGAAATCCATTCCAGCGGGCTGTTTGTGGAACGCGAAGACCCTTTTTTCCAGATGATATTTTCATTTAAAAATTCAGAGCCAGTGATGTTGTTCCAAAAATAGACTTCTCACTGCTTGGAGAAGCCAGCTACCCTTCTGCTCCGCCTACACATGCTTTTCATTCCAGTATCTGGCCTTGTTCTCTCCACGCCCTCTTGGTTTTGCAGTCGGCCGGCAGAACATGCAGACCCAGTTCTGGGTAGGCGTTACTTAATAATTCTCGCATTTATAAATATGCAGAAAGGTTCCACCAGCCGCAAAGGGGTGACACTATCACGCCCGGGGAACGTGAGACGTTGAAGATGGTCTGTGTAGGAGGAAAACATTACAATGAGAATTTGCGGAAAAGGTCAGGTGCGTGCAGCTAAATGACATGTGGGGGAAGGTGTGGTGGTGAGATGTCGGGCACTGGGAAACTAAGGGGTCGCCCATAAGAATGGACTTGTTTTTTTCTCGTGCGGAAATACAATGTCAATAAAGGAGACCCGTACTACAGAGTGAGACGAAGAGAGTTAGAGTAGGATGAAGGATAGAAATAAAAGCATTGCTGCGAAAAAATAAGACCGTACAATATTTGATGACAGAATAAAAAAGAAAGAAATAAAACCGATCGTGTGAAAAAAATTTAAATAGCACGGAAAAAAACAAATCACGAACATGAAAAATCAGTACATTTATCGACTGATGTTTCCAGAAAAGTCATCTGTTTTAGTCATTAGTCCCGTTAGTGTAATAAATGTTTTATTCCGGAAGTTGACGGTATATCTCCTCTAATGGATGGTGAGATCCGGTGCGGACTTTCACTTTCTCTTACACTTACCGCCCCAGCTGGGACAATTTCTAAGCTTCCGACAGATCTCCCGTCATGTGCAGTAAATATATATATATATATATATATATATATATATATATATATATATATATATATATATATATATACTGCACATGAGCTGAGACTGGGGAGGCATGGAGGGTGACGAATGGCGAGGTAGCGAGCGAACGTGGACGAAGGGAGTGACGGAGGGGTGAGCCAGCGTACGAGGGGGAGGTGACGAGCGGTGAACGCGCGAGCGACCAGGGGTGAAGGGTGGACGAAGAGTGGTGGAGGGTGGATGTTGAAATGGAGGGTGAGGGTGCAAGCAAACGTGAACGAGTGAGCGTGGAGAGTGTCGAGCGGTGGGAGAGCGAGTGAACGTGGAGGGTGACGAGCGAGTGAAAGTGGAGGGTGACGAGCGAGTGAACGTGGAAGGTAATGAGGGTTGGCGAGCGAGTGAACGTATGGGGTGACGAGCGGTGGGCGAGCGAGTGAACGTGGAGGTTGACGAGTGAGTGAACGTGGATGGTGACGAGCGGTGGGCGAGCAAGTGAATGTGGAGGGTGACGAGCTGTGAACGAGCGAGCGAGCGTAGACAAAGAGGAGTGGCGGTGGTTGGCCGACCCAGTGAACGTGGACGAAGGGGTTAGAGGGTGGCGGGCAGTGGGCGAGCGAGCGACTGGTCACGGGACAGCCAGCCTGGCGCCGCACCGCGTCACCTCGTCTCCCGCTGATTGCGGCCACCGCCGCGGCCTCGCCTCGCCACGCCTCGCCTCGCCTCGCCTCGCCTCGCCTCGTCTTGCGCCACATGGCGCCTCCTCGCGCCGCCTCGCGCCGCCTCGCGCCGCCTCGCGCCGCCTCGCGCCGCCTCGCGCCGGGCCCTGCGGCCCAGCTGGCGGCGCGGGCGGGCGGCGCACCTTGTTAACCCACAACGCGGCTTTGTGTTGCGTGCGGCTGCCCCGCCCCCCAAGGGACTCCACCCCTCGCCCCCTCACCCCCCGGACGCGCGCGATGAGTTCCTAGTTCCCAGTTGCCTCTGCTCATCAGCTGCGTGCCACCGCCGCTCTCGCCACACCCGACGCCCCCACCCCGCGCCACGGTCCGTGCGCGGTCGTATCTATCCGGGACAGCTTTCGCGCTTGATGGGGCCTGGCAGCCAGAAGCTTTTAAACAAACGGATAAAACACTGTACATAAGTAACCATTATCAAAGATAATTGTAAGGTTATTCTACATAAGGAAAGTCTACCTATATAATTGATTTAGGTCTGAAAAATTATTCAATTCTACTTTTGTATGATTTAGGACTGATGGGAAATTATTCAAGACGATTTTCATATTTATTGCTATAAAGCGACATATAGGGATAGATATCTTGTGTAAATATTTCGTCAAAATTACATCATGCTAAAAAGTCAGTGATATTTTTCGATGACTTTTGATGGCCGCCTCTGTAGGTCGCGAGATCCTTTCCTTTGGGTACCAGGGTTGCTTTTTTTATTTGCCATTGAATCAAATCTACATTAGTGTTTATTTTCTCTCTAATTGAAAAAAGAATATAGTTCCTCCACCACTTCATGCCACAATAATGGTTTTGCTAACACTCTTATCTTCTTTATCCTCTTTGGTACTGGATTGATTCATTTTTTCGTGTTTCAGGGCACGTCAACTGCTTGGGTCATTAGTCCCGTTGGTGTAGTGCATGTTTTTTCTCGGGAGATGGCGGTGATCTTCCCCCCCTGGATGGCGAAATCCGGCGCCGGCCTACCGTCAGCTAGTGGGGTTTCCCCCTAACCAGGACTCTCCCACCAGCGGGGCACCACCCTAGCCGGGACAAGCTATGAGCTCCCAACCAGTCTCCCGGAATATGTGGTAGTGTAGTGCATGTTAGTGTGTGTGTGTGTGTGTGTGTGTGTGTGTGTGTGTAAGGGGTGAGGATAGGACAAGGAAGAGGAAGGAAAGATCGTGCGCGGTCCATGGCCCGTTTGGTAGGGTACTGCTCCGGCATTCGCCTAGTGTTGATCGGAGAAACCACGGAAAACTCTTTGGTACTGGACTGAAGAAGATATTTATGGTAGAGAAAAATCAATTTCAGAAGCAAGCGCAAGGTTGGCAAGCTACTTTCCCTTTGTGAATATTTTCCGTCTTTCGTGTATTTCGGCGCGCACATCTTACGCATTTCATATGAAAATCTATTAGCTTTCGTGTTTCATCATCGTCAGAATAGCTATTAATTACATTTCACTATAATCATTCACACCATTTTCTCGTATCTTTGTCTTCTACTGATGGAATACTTGATTAACTTCAAGACTTCACATTTTCTCATTTATCAATATGAACTCAATATATATACTCAACATGTTCACATTTATCGATATGCACCATTTTTACCGATTTAATGTCCGTTCCTCTGCCATCTACGACCATATTTCATTATTCCCATTCTTCGACAATTCACCTTTATTATACATTTCTCCAAAACAGTTACTTACCCCCAAACCGATCAGTTTCTTACCGTCTTAATCAAGCGCTTGTTAGTTCCTTGTGTGAACAGGAATGAAGATGTGATCAGATCGTTGAATATTGTCAGCGCTACATTCAAATTGTCATCAAGTGCAGTTGTTATTTCTCCTGGTGGCCGTATTATCTACTCTCACGTTTTACTGTCCACAGTTTGCAATCGTATGAGTTAATTATCGATAATATTCCATCCCTATTCCACCAATATTCCATTTACTATTTTTCCCATAAACGGTGACTTTCACGTGCAGTTCATTTATGTAAATGATCATGATATCAATTTGTAAGCAATCACGGTCTATCTTTCGCCATCCATGTTGCTTTCCTTAGCAACTTTTCTACTACTGTATCCTATTGTGACATGGTTACTTATTCGTTACGTTACACTTTTGTTTAAAAACTATTATTCCCGGATTCGTTACGTTACACGGTCTAACTCCTTGATCACCTACATCATCTCATCACGTAATCGCATTTGTCATCGCTCGAGCATTCCCCCAACTACTTGTCGTCCACGAACTCGCGTATTCGCCCGGCTTTACGTTCCCGCACTCGACTTTAAATCTATAAATCGTTCACTGTCCGCTGGCCAAAACTGACTTTCACGAACACTTCACTATATCATTTATGCAAACGATCACGATATAATTTTGTAAACAATCACTTCTATTTTTCGTCATCCATTTTTTTCCTTTTCCAACTTCTCTATTATGGTGTCTTCATGAGGCATTACGTGGATACGTTACATTACACTTTTGTTTAAGAACTGCCATTCCCGGATCCGTCACATTCCACTAACTCCTTCATCACCTACACCGTCTCATCACATAATCGCATTCGCTCGAGCATTCCCCGAACTACTCGTCGTCCACAAACCACGTATTTGCCTTGCTTCCGTTCCCTCACACAATTTTCAATCTCAAAATCGTTCACTATCCGCTGGCCAGAACTATCACGAACAGTCCATTTACGTAAATGATCACGATATCAGTTTGTAATCAATCACGTTCTACATTCCAAATCAATACTTCTTTCCTTATCAACTTTTCTACTATTACGTCTTATTGTGACATGGTTACATTACGTAGATTCGTTACATTACACTTTTGTTTAAAAACTGCCATTCCCGGATCCGTCACATTCCACTAACTTCTTCATCACCTACACCATCTCATCACGTAATCGCATTCGCTCGAGCATTCCCCGAACTACTCGTCTTCCACGAACTCGCGTATTCGCCCGGCTTTACGCTGCCGCACTCGCCTCGTTTCCCTGGGCGGGGGGTGTCGGGGCCGCCGTGTGCGTGGGCGTAGCGCAGGCGAGAGCGCGGTCCGTTGGCGGAGCGGCGGCGGCGGCGTGGGTGGGGGCGGGGGCGGCGGCGTGAGGTGCAAATGAAGGGCTTCTCGCTGCGGGCGGCGCGCACCGGCGGCGGCTTAAGGGCGCAGGCAGCCAGCGCCGCCGCTCGAGGGCCGATTTAACCGCCCCGCGCCCTGCGCCAGCTGCCGCGCGGCTCTGCGTACGTGAGCGCCACGCCCCCTTCCACTCCCAACTCTCGCTCCGCCGTATTTTCGCTTAGTCTCGATTTGCTCTATTGGTTCCGCTCTGCGGCATCTCTCCTTGCGCAGTTCTAAAAACTATGTGACGTTCTAAAAACTATGTGAGGTTCTAAAAATTATGTGACGTTCTAAAAACTATGTGAGGTTCTAAAAACTATGTGACGTTCTAAAAACTGTGTTTTTTTCAACATTTAACCTATAGGTTATAACCTTTAGGTTTTAACCTATGTGACATTCTATGGAGAGAAGTGCAATTTGTAGACGGTTTTCTGAGCTTCGAGATCTGTTCTAAGTTACAAAAATTTTAAGTTGAATTAGAATACAGGTAGCAACGAGCGTTTTGACCTGCCTTTGCTGACACTGCAGCGCCTCTGACGGGGAGGTCCTAAGTTCGAGTCCTCACGGCGGCAGGATTTTCGACACTAGCTTTCCAGCTAGGTCGAATTTAGTCGCTGTCTGAAGGAGAATTCTTGCGGCCGGCTGCTCTGATCGGTAGTTTTCCTTGGTTTCTCCGATCAACACCAGGCGAATGCCGGAGCAGTACCCTACAAAACGGGTCACGAACCGCGCGCGATCTTTCCTTCCTTTTCCTTGCCCTATCCTCTCCCCTTACACACACACTTACACTGACATGTGCTACACTACCACATATTCCGGGAGACCGGCTGGGAGCTTAGAACTTTTCCGGCTAATGAATAAAGCTGTTGACGCGCCCGGAATCACAAACCCACTTGGTTTTGCTGTATTGGCTTCACTCCGCAACGCACATCCTTTCGCAGTTCTATTTATTTATTTAACGACGGAAACTGTTGAAAACTGTGTGACGTACTAAAAGGACAAGTGCAATCTGTGCACGGTTTCTTGAAATTTAGGATGTTTGCCCTCACCTACATTATATTATATTGAATTATAAATACAGGTAGCAGTGAGTGTTTTTGCTAAGAATTGATGTAAAAATATTCGCTCCAATGTAATAAAAACTATAAGCAAAGGTGAATCAGTTACAAATATTGACTACTATCTCTAAGGTTCTAATTGTAAGTGAACTCATCCAGCTTCTCAACATCTCTTCTCATTCATATCTGTCGTTCTCATCTTATCCGCTCCTAATCCTCTTTCTAATTCATGTTTCTCGTTTTTTCTTCGCCCCGTTTCATATCCACACCCTTTATTATTGCTTCAAATTATCTCTGGTAATCCACGCCTCTTTTCCTCGCTTCTCATTTATATCCGTCAACGGCCAACATTCACATCTTACGGATGAAATAATAGAAGATATTTTCCTAACTTAAAATTATTGAGAGCCGGCATTTGACAGTTTTGCATCATCACATTAAATGTGAAAATTTTGCACAGTCATCATCACTCTAAAGATAAAAAAATATTTTGTTTTAAAAAGAGATCGTACAAATAATTAAATTAAAATACGATTTTTTATAACTATCTCCAAAAATATCAAACTAAATTTCAAGAAGTAAAAGAGAATCCATTGAGCCATTTACTTATCAACATGTGTCAAAGGTCGGGAGACAATGCGCACAAGGAATGGCTGTTTAAATAGTACGTTTTACATCAAGATTAACTAACATAGCCCAGTTTGCAGATGATATCTTAATCTACATCTCCCACTCCACAATTAATTACATAGCTAATGCAATCCAATCTCATTTAAATAGAATAGAAATCTGGGCAACGAAATGGAAGATTAAAATCAACTTCACGAAATCTACAGCTAAAGTCTTCACTTTCAGGCCACATTCCTTCCCCATGCCATTTAAAATGAACAACAACAGAATCCCTTGGACTCCTCATAACAATGCCGTTAAATACCTGGGTCTCCACATGGATACTACACTCAACTGGAAAATATTCATAGATACCAAAGTTCAACAAGCCAAAGCCAAAATAATACAGCTAAAATCACTTAATAACAGTGAACTTTCACTAAATAACGGTATCACTTTATACAAAACCATCATTAGACCTCTTGTCCTGTACGCTTGTCCAATTTGGACAAATGCTGCTAAATATAATATCAACAAAATTCAGATTATTCAGAACAAATACCTAAGAACTATCACCCACGCCCCCTGGTTTGTTTCCAATAAGCATTTATACCACCAACTTAACCTAAAACCCATCGAACATCTCATTCTTTACCCTTTACCCTCCTCACATCCTCCTCCAATTCCACACCCCACTATAATTCCTAACTCTATGCTTCCCCGCATTCCATAAGTGGTTCGCATGTGTGCTTTTTGGCGTAGTAATCATTGTTATATTATATATTATTAATATTGTTGTAACTGTTTTATTATAAATGTTATTAGCATTGTATTATTACATTATTGAATTATTATCGCAGATAACCACAGAGAATCCACTAACTCTATCCTAAGGGCATTTTGAAGCCTCCTTAAATATCAGAAAATATAATCTTTCTCTCCCTGTCTCTGTCTGTCTGTCTGTCTGTCTGTCTGTCTCTCTCTCTCTCTCTCTCTCTCTCTCTCTCTCTCTCTCTCTCTCTCTCTCTCTCACTCACACACACACACACACACACACACACACAATACATAACTTCCCAAGCTCATTTTTCTTTTTATTATATTGACATTTAGACCTGAGGATGGTTCATCCTATAGTTACTGAACTCATGTATAAACGCCCTTGAAAGGCAGAAATGCCGAACAAGAAGTAATAGAATTTTAAAAAAGGATTGTATTATTGTTATTTTTATTGTATTATTATTACTATTATTTTAAAATTCTGTGGCAAGTTTTTGCTATTGCAGAATAAATTTATCAATCTATCTTAATCCTCACTATTTCCCCTTCACCAGATCCTCCCCAATTCCTCTCTTGCCCCTTTTCACCTTCTCCTTTTGAACCTGCCCACCTACGCTCCGCGCGTCGATGGCGCGCTCTGCTGCGCCCGCCGCTCGCCCATTGTTCCCTTTGGGGCGCGGCGGGCGATTTCCCGGCCCCGCCACGGCCCAGCGCCCCACATCGCCCAATAAATCGGAGTCACGAGGACCCTTTGGCCTAATACAGGCCGCTTTATAGGGCACGCTTGTATCTTGAGGGCATTATTTGGTATCGTTTTTGTGGTTGCGGGCGGAGATAGGCAGTATTTTTTGTGCAGTATTGAGGTCATGAGCGTGGAATATCAGTTGCATAAACCAATATTTGTAATTAATTTATTTTTTATAGTTTCTGTACAAATGAAGTTGAACTTCATTTGTATAGAAACTGTAAAATGAAGTTCAATAGAAATAGGCAGATAGAGCGGAGATAGGCAGTATTTTTTGTGCAGTATTGAGATCATGAGCGTGGAATATAAGTTGCATAAACCAATATTTCTGATTAATTTATTTTTTATAGTTTCTGTACAAATGAAGTTCAACTTCATTTGTATAGAAAGTATAAAATGAAGTTTAATAGAAACTATTCAACATTCTCAGTATCAAGAATATTATTGTAAAAATATTTTTTCTAAAAATTGTACTTGTCAATTATTTTTTATTTTCTTAATTGTTATTGAAATTAATGTTCTCATTTTTATATTTAAGTTGTTTGCGACGAGTTCTATTGAAAATTCATTCTTTTGTTGAATATATTTGTTTTTTGCTTTCTGAGACATTTAAATTAATTTTCCTGAATTGTGTGAAAATAATTTCTGCGAACTAATTAAATTAAAAGCATAGAAAATATGTACCTTAAACGAGGATTTAGAAACAGTTTACCGTTGAAACACAACACAAGGGTAAGCTTGATTTTAGAGAAGTTATGTGATAATCGTTGTGATTTAGTAAATTCTCTCTAGTGATCCTATATCTCTACTTAATATTTTGTAACATTGTTCTTTATTATGTTTGATGTAGAATACAACAAAATAAAATACAATAATTCATGATACCCGTATTTAACCTTAATGAATAAACAAGGATAATGGTTTTAAATAATCTACAAAAAGGTCAATTGAGCATTTTAATTCGCATATGCTTCTGCAGCAATATTCTCTTCTCTAAAATCCTTTCAATAAATATGTGTTTTAATAATGAAAATTAAATTACGTTTTAATTCTTTTAAGCCTTGCGGCATTATTTCATTGTCAATGTCGGTTTGCATTTTTTCTATTTTAACCATTATAATAGTAGTTTATTTTCAAATAGTTTTAACAAAGACTTACCCGATATTAATACTCACCGACACTATTTGCAGCGTTCAATCTTCCTCATCTCTTTGAAATGGATTATGCCCTATCTTTCTTCAGAATGAGACGTTGTGATTTAATAAACTTGAAATTTAGAAATAAGTCTCATTAGTTGTAAAATACTTCAGTTTAACCTGAATTTAAATTTATTTTACTTTACCTTAATTTCATGAAAGTTCCTTTTATTGAACACTACTAAATATATATCATCATTGTATTTGCTGTCACTATTTTTTCCATTGTAACAGCGACGTTCTTAACAAAAAAATCCAATTCACAGCAAAACCATCCTGTTTTACTAATGTGTTTATACCTCATTTCATGTGATTCCATAAAATTACCCTTTAATTCCAATTGCATTGGTTTACTGTTGCTTTTTTTACTTGAAAAAGTCTTAATTCCCTTACTTTTAAACGATTAGAATTCACAATTTCTTCATTGTCGTCATGCTCCTCTCTTTAGATAACGTGTTATTTATTACACTCATGAAATAGTATTTGCTAAAAAAAATAGTTAACAAACTTTGAACAGTTTTCAATGTCAGTTGCAAAACAATCTGATGTAAGAAATTTAGAACAGGGATTTCAAAGTATCGAAAATTTGAAGTACTGAAATGTTTTAATGCAATTAATTTACTCAACCTTTCAATTAAAAGGTTATTTATTCAATACATTGTTTGTGACCCTCTGGTTAAAAATATCGAATAATGTATTTTATGAAATAAAATATTGGACATAATTATTCGTTATTTATTTATTAAACTCTGCTTATTAACATTTGTTAATAATTCATTTCTTCTCCTACTTGCAGATGGTGAAATATGATTTTCTCCATCAGCTCGTTCTGGGAGACGACTCAGTTTTGAATCTTCCCTACATTCATGCATGAAACCTTTAAAGTTTCCTCGGTTTGTTACATGTAGGGAAGAATCGTGAGAACTTCTGAATCCCATATAAAACCATTGCCATGTAATGAAAGAATAAGCAGCCTGTGAGTCGCGTTGATTGCGTAAGTGACTGCGCCCCGCGTGGGGCCGTGAAAAGTAAAAGCAGCTAGTCGTCGCTGCTGAATGATTCCACTTAGGAACGCTCAGCGCAGAAGTAAACGAACGGCTGCTTGTTAGTGGCTTCCGGTGTCGGCAGTGCTTGTAACTCGGCCGCAGAAAATCCTCTTTCCCTTCCTTCCTTCCTTCCCCCTCCGTGTTCTCCTTTACTGCCCTCTCATTCGTCTTTCCCTTTTCCAGACTTTCATAACTCGAGAGCACCTCGTTTATATCCTTTCTTCAACTTTTCCTCCTCTTTTTCCTGCATTCTTCTCTTCTCCTCTCCCTGATTGAAATTAATACCATCGATCAATCATAGGTTTTCTTCGTACCTTATTCCCAAAGTTGTAAGTTCCTGTCATGGTTTGTGATTCTTTTCGTTTCCGGTTTTGCCTATTTGTTTCAAAAAATTTTCTCGAGTATTGTGAAATATGTTACCTCACGGAAAGTTATTCTAAATAGCACCCCTTTTTTTGTAAGGTTCCCAACTGGTATTAAGCTCAAAATAATCCCATTTAATTAGTTGTATTCCCCCTTATTACTTTTATAACTCCATATACCTTATTTCATTCCATCTGATCACTTCTACATCTCTCTTCGACTAATATATTCACCCTAGCCATTCTCTCATCAGCTATTCACATTCTGTCTCTTCCATACCTATTTTTTCTCTTCCCATCTTTTGCCTCCCTGCTTCCTCTGATTCAGCTTTCATTTTTTGTCTCTCCCTTGCCCACTTTTCCGTCCCAGGCTACTCTCCACAATCATTCACTTCCCGTCTCTTCTCTCATCTCATATCCGTGACACTCTTCATTTTGACATCCCTCACTAATCTAACCATATTTTGGCTCTCTCTATTCTCAGCTTCCTCCCCCTCCTATTCTCCCCACCCAATCCCTCGTCCTGACTTCTCTCCTCTCCCTGGCACTCAGCCTACCTCTTCTCGACTCAGCGTCTCCTCCTTCCCGCCTATTCTCTCCCACCCTTTCATTGCTTACCTCTTTTCTCTCAACCTCTATACTCATCGCCTTCTCACCATGGATCTCGCTCCCACCACACCTCTCCTCCCTCAAGCATTGTCTGCTTTTTCCCGCCGTTCGCCGCTCCCGTCGGCGCTTTGCGTGCAGTCGCGTGGCTGGTGGCTTCGCATCATTAGCCCGCAGTTAACTTCGGAAAGTCTCGTTTAATTAATTCCAGATACACGTTCGCGCTCCCAACTTCCGCGGGGAGCACGTCGCCGCACCCGTCCCGACGCCGGATTTGATTCCAAAGGGCAACGCCAACGTGGCTAATGTCGCAGCGGAATAAAGAGACACTTTAATCACTTTTACGACTTCTCAGTGTTTCCTTTGATCCCCTTTATGAAGAAAGTCTGGTGATGTGTGCCAAGCAACAAAGGAACAGAGTGTTGCTTGTTTCTGGATATCTGCCTAATAACTGTCGTTATTTCGATGAATGAGGGTATTTCTGGATATGGAAGCTGTGAATGCTTATAGTAACTTCGCTCATACGTAAGTGATGGAAACTGTGTCGCCAAACACATAAAAGCAGTTAATGCTGTCAGCATTGGGTGCATATAATATGTGATCTTGGGTTTGTGTAGCTTGATAGAGTACATTTTTATAGACATTGGGTTTGAACGAAAGTTTGTTCAATACTTTGCCCACTGCTCAGTTATGCTGCTGCAAGCTGGTTGACGTTCATTAACTGGTAAGGAAACGTGAAAACATGTCCAGCAATCGAATTATAATCAATCTTTTAGTGTTTGGTAATTTTGTTTGTAACTCTAGTAGGATCAAATTAAATTTTCCAAAAATAAATTGTCTTCATCTTATTTTTTTCGAGTTTTATGAAATAATCAAGAATTATAATTATTTAATATAAGAATATTTTTCTTTATAAGTGATAAAGGATTTTATTACGTATATTGAATTATTAAATTTAATTAATTAAAATTTAATTAAAGTTATTAATTGTATTATATATTGAAATAAAAAAGCAGAAAGTAATTGATTAACCAGCTTTTTAGGCAATAATTATAGGCCTTAAGGCCAAACAAGAAGTTAATAAATACATGGAAAATGAATTTGTTGCTAAACGCCATTTTACGCGTGAAATTTTATCAAAATCCAAATAAACTGAGTGTAGTTCTAGGAGTAACAATCTTTTGTAAAGCATGTTGCCACCATATTATACGTAGAATTCTTTTCCGAAATATAAAGGAGTGAGGGTAGGCCATTTTATTTCAAATTGCTTTCATTATTAAAATTATTCTCTTATTTAGAATTTGATTTAAAGTTTCAAAATAACATAACAAAAATAAAGTATAACCGAAGCGTAGCATAATTGAGGGGATTATTGTGACACTATGTGATGAATGATATTAGATGCATTAGCACTACTTTTCAAATATAATCTGTCTTATTATGATACATGGCATGTTATGATCGTTTACTTGATTTCTGACTGGTGGCATTGAATTGATAAAAATATATTTCAAGATTAGGAAAAAGTTTTGGAAATGTGAGTTACGAAAAGGAATAATTTTGGTTGGAAAGGAAAAACAATATTAAAATAATAACACAAAATAATATAGAACGTATATTTAATATATTTGGTATATTTATAAATACGATAAATAAATTACAGGAATGTTACACTTTATAAACATCACAATTTTTCCGATATTTTACATCCTAACAAGAAATCAAATAATCGTTATGATTCTTGGTAGATTTAAGAAGATATTGTTTAGTCTCAGATTCACTTCAAAGTGAAATCGTTCGATTTTTGGTGAGATCTAAGTTTAAAACAACATAGGAACAAGTTGATTTTAATGCCTTTTTACCGACTTGATTTAAATGACTTGAGGACAATGCGCTGCAACAAGAGAACATCGCCGACCGCAATTTCTCGGCTCCTGTAACAAAAGAAATGTCTTGCGATGATGTCTTGTTTTCTTTCTTTTAGAAGTCGGAGTAGAGAAATATATCCGACAATGAAGAGAATATTTAGAGGAGTAAGTAGTTTTAACAAACAAATGCAAATTGAATTGTTTCTGAATGATAGAAACAATGAACTATCAAGGTTAGTGCAAGGTTTCTACAGATGTTAAAGCTTAAATTCATAATGAAGAACAATGCTCAGTAACGATGTGAAAAGAAGAGAAAAATGGAATTATATAGAAAGATAAGATATTCGAGAAGAATATGGAAGGTACAAAAATATTAAAAACAAAAGTAACTTAAAAATATCTAAATCAAATTCTAAAACACAATACAGTTTATAATATTCTCTGCAGTTTTATTTAGATTCACAGTTTATTTCCACCTTCGAGTGTTGTGTGTTTAATGTTAATTTTGCTACATTATGATTCGGTGAAGCAAGGTAATGAGATGCATTCTATAACTCAAAATGCGACATCAATTTCAGCAGAACTCGAGAAAAATTAAAAAGGGTAAAGGGACAATCATACATTTCAGCAAAGTACATTTTTCTTTGGTGGTTATAAAATATCAACTCTAAATTTTAACTCTCGTCGAACTCTGAAACACAATTCGAGGCACGTAAACACTTCTTCATGTCAAAAATAAAGAAAACCAATGCGTTCCTCACTATCCTGAGACTACTAGCCACTGTATTAAATCATCAAGATTTACTTCGTTGTTTTCATTCTCTCATTCGTGGAATTCAGACACAAGAATTTCAAAATATTAAGCAACCTGTAGGTCGTAGGGTCAAACCAGCCATCAGTGAAATGAATTGCTTCAAGAGGACGTTTTCATGCAAGGCTACAATAGGCAGCATTCGTACCACCTCTCACTCGAGGTATAAATTTGCCACAAAATGTTTGTAATTGGCTTCTGGGCAATGTATTTAATATGCCAAACACAAATATTCATGTTAGGTTTTTCCTATTTATTCAGTATAAAAGTAATTATTACACTACATTTTTTAAGTAATTACAGCTTTTAAAACTGCTAAAATGAAATGGCAGTTGTCTAATGAGTACCTGATTTTTCAAGTTATTCCCTCTTGAGAATAGGCAAGAAGAATTAATAATTTGATTAAGGACGTAACCTTTCAAATTTTAAGTAGATGACAGCCATCTGTTCAGAAATAGATCGCTTCTCCAAAGAAAGATATAAAGGTGATATTAATTTGCGAGTAAATATAGTATGGAGTTTTTCTAAAACATTACATATAAATCAAATTTTGGGCGCTTATTTTTAGTTCCAGAATTATTTTTACTTTCATCAATGTCTACTCACAAAGATAAATCAGAGCCTAGAGTCACGAAAGTTAATTTGCAAGGTAGCCAGATTTGTCCGAAAGTGGCGATTTGGATAACTTGGCCTGCCATGAATTCACAATTTTAGTGGTGCGCAAAGAACAGAGTTAAACTTGGTTTTTTACTTTTTAAGATTTTATTGCGGATATAAATGTGGTTTTCATAAAAGTAAACATAGAATGGACATTATTCGTAAAATATCTCTCTTTTCTCAGATTATTTATAATGTTTTGTTTAAAATGAATATTCTTATATATACTTTTAGATATATTTTTTCCTATAGAAAAATCAGAACGTAGTATTTGCGAAATCAGAACGCAGTATTTGCCAATTCAAACGGCAGATTTAGGCTAGAGATCACCCAAGTAAGGGCTGGGGAATGTGCGATGTTGCATTACGGTCGGTACAGAATTTAAGTGGTGCCCCAAGGACTGACTTTAAGGTACTTTTTAAATTTATTTTTAAAGTTATATTAATACAGTTTATTTGTTCATATATTAAACATATTATTAATTTTTCTGTTAAAAAAGCAACTCTCATCCGTCATTTTTTGTTTAAATTTTATTTTGATTCCTAAATAGAGAAACGGTACATCAAAATGGCTGGTGAATACTAATACGTGGGGCCGGAGGACGCCCAGAGTGGCTTTGAGAACGGCTGGGCGTGGCTCAGCTGCTTCGTCAGGCGCCGCCACCTGTTCAGAATTTGAGCGGTGCAGTAGGGCGCGGCGCCTCTCCTCCCCCTGGGGGCCGTTTTGTCATCATCCGCATTCCGGGAGTGACAACGCGCGGGTTTATTACCCGGGGTCAGAGGCCCCGTGCCGAGCCGTCGTCGCCGCCGCCGCCCTCCTCTGTTCGCCGCCTCCCTTCTGCGCTTCCATGGCCCCCGCTGCGCCCGCCGCCGCCCTGCTTTGACGTTCCGTCACCAGCGGCTGTGCCTTGATTGTTCGCGTTACCCTAGGTGAAGGCTGGAGTGTCTGTGGTCATTGACGACGGGGTGTGATCACTGCCAGCGCAAGCGTCATTTGCCGAAATGTGTGTTGTGTACCTCTATTGTCGCTTTGATCTTTCGCTGTATTTAACATCCTATTTCTACCACATCTCATACACATATTTTTTTACTTTTTCTGTTGTTATCCATCATTACCTTGTTTTTCACTCTTCTATCTCTTCTCATTTGTGCCCTATTCTTCCGCTCTGTACCTTTCTTTCTCCCTCTCTCTCTCTCTCTCTCTCTCTCTCTCTCTCACACACACACACACACACACACACGAACACTCACGCGCGCACACACACACACACACACACACACACTCTTCCCCTCTCTTTATTATTTCATTCTCTGTATCTCTCTCTTCCTTTAATTCTTTATTATTCTATTACACCCAAAAGCGCGAGTACTTTATCACTCACGGGCACTTTTTTTAAAATTAGTGCTTCTTTTCTCAAAGTCATATCTCCTTTCCTTCTGCTCTGTGTAGAACTATTAACGTCTTAATTATATAATTTCTCCTCCCACACTTCTTTTTTCTAATCGATTCATCTAAGATTTTAATAAATATCAGAAACTGAAAGTCGTCCTTTGTTTTTATAAACATACATAAACAAATAGGCTTACTCTTTATCGTGTTACTATTTCTGCATATTCACAAACGCGTTTATTATCATTGCTGCCTCAAACACATACAACCCATTACCAGCAACCACCAGCATTCTGTTGCTTGGCGTGCCCTACCCCGCGCTCCATCCTTCTCAGCTGTACCTCCGCGACAGACCACCAGGCGGCGAAATGGTCAGGCGGGGCGAGAACTGCAGCGCGGGGGAGGGGAGGGGGTGTTGGCGCTCGCGGGGCGCATGCGCAATGAGGCCGACACAAAAGAGCGTCCGCCGTTTATCTGGCGGCGACGGCGCCCGCCCGTCGGGGCTAACTGCGCCGATGCATCATGGGAGGCGCGCAGCACGGGAAGTGCATTAGGCGACTGCCTGGCGCCGCGGTCGCCCCCGCGCGCGCGCTCGCCCTCGCCCTCGCCCTCGCCCTCGCCCCTTGCTCTCGCCCGGACGCTCGCCCGCCTGCTCACCTGCTCGCCCACCCACGCACGTTGCCAGCGCTCTTACTGCAAAACTACCCAGTCGCCTGCACCTCGCCTGTTCCCGGGAGATATCACCCGCCCACTCACTCAATCTCCCACACTTCCGCCTTCTCACCTGCTCGCCCACCCACGCACATTGCCAGCTCTCTTTCCGCAAAGCTACCCACTCGCCTGCGCCTCGCCCGTCCCCGGTAGGTATCACCTGCCCACTCACCCAACCTCCCGCCCGCCCTTCCGCCTGCTCACCTGCACGCCCACCCACACACGTTGTCAGCGCTCTTATCGCAAAGCTACCCACTCGCCTGCACCTCGCCCGACCCCGGTAGGTATCACCCGCCCACTCTCCCAACCTCCCGCACGTTCGCCTGCTCACCTGCTCGCCCACCCACGCACATCTCTTTCCGCAAAGCTACCCACTCGCCTGCGCCTCGCCCGCCCCCGGTAGGTATCACCCGCCCACTCGCCCAACCTCCCGCCCGCCCTTCCGCCTCGCTCGCCTAAACCCCCACCCACGCTCGTTGCCTGGTCTCCCAACTACATCCATCCACTTGCCCAGTCGCCCGTCGTCTAAGTGCCTTCTCTTCTGGATACCCCCTCGCTCTCTAAGAATCTCCCGCCCACTTGCCCACCCACGCACGTTGCCAGTTCTCTTACCACAAACCACCCACCCACTCCGCTCGTTCATCCTCTCGCTTGCACGCTCGCACGCTCACCTACTTGCCTGCCAGCCCTCTCGCTAGCTCAGTCATACTCTCACGTTCACCCAACCGTTCACACCCGCTGTTTCCCTCACCCTCTCCTGCTCACCCACTCTCAAACTCACTCGCTCGCCGTCCTCACTCGCTCGCCGTCCACACTGGCTCTCCCCACTTCTTTGCCCATTTACATCGCCCACACACCGAAGCGCCCGCAATCCCTATCCCACACTGTCCCCCTCCCACCCCAGACTCCAACAACTAGACACTTATCGGCGCCGTCGACTTCAATCGCCCACCCATGGCAACCTCTCAATCTTTTACACACACTCACAGCTCCCAATCTTATACAACCCCCTCACTACACTCGCCCCTCTTCAAGCATGCACTCCCTCATCCTCGCATGTCGTTGCCATGAGTTCTGGCGCCCTGCCATTGACATGCATCTCGCCGTTTGCCGCGTCTCTCCATTGTCTCAGACACTTCTCGGACGCCCTAGATCCCTTATCTGCTCGCCTGCTCTGCCTCCAAGCCGCTTGTCCTGCTCTCTCTCTCTCTCTCTCTCTCTCTCTCTCTCTCTCTCTCTCTGTCTGTCTGGTTGCAAAATCTATATCACCCTCTGGCCGCCCGGAGGCCCATTTGCAAGTGACGTTCCTCATCCCCACTACCACCTCTACCTGCGTAGCTTCAGTCCCCGCCAGCAGTGCCGCCGTTACGACCCAACCAATTCAAACCCAGATTCTCCACTCTACGTTACAGTCCCCCTCACCGCGACCACGACTGTCATTGCCAATATCACCGCCTCCTCCCTCCCCCCCCAGAAAAAAACAATCCTAACTGATCCCCCTCAGGCAGCTGCCGCTTATTTTTCCTCTAGAAACGGAACATTCAACGTCTTTGCAATTGGTGTAACCATTGCCTCCACCGCCACCACCATACTCTTTGTTCCTGATCCAGACCGTGTAATATCTCCCCCTCCAGCCACTACCACCACCAGCATCGACATCTACTGCCATCGCTTTCGTCACAGTCACCAATTTCATCACTACACCACCGCCACAGGCACCCGCCACTGCAACCGTGTCACCCACCGACATAGCCATTGGCACCGTCACGGCTCCTGCCAACACCGCCTCCACCATTTCGTCTTTGCCCCTGTCCTACGTTCCACCGCCATCACCGTCACAGCCTTCACCGCCATCGCCGCCACTGCCTGCGTCCGACCAGTCCCTTTTTGCGGGCGGGCGAGCGGCGCCGAGCTAAGAATACTTAATTACCTCGGGAGTATTTTTCGGTCCGCTTTGAAGCGTGCGTGATAACCTCGGGGCGGGGGAACGACCAGGCCGTCGTATGTCCGTCGTCGCCCGAGCGCCGCGCCCGAGTACCGTTACGGAAGCGGCTTTTTTACGAGCGCAGATTCCCGCGGGACCCCCTCCCACCCGTCGCCCACACCGATCACCTTTTGCCTCGCAACCCAAGCGCGCCGCGTCAGGCTGGGTGGGGGGTCCTGAGAGGTGGCAGGGCGGGGTGGAGGGGGCGGGGCGGGGCGGGGCAGGGCAGGGGCGATGCGGGGCGGGTGGGGCAGAAGCGGGGCGGGACAAGCAGGCTGCAGCAAGCAGGGCGGGTAGGCCGCGGCGGCCAGGGCAGGCCGGCCGCGGCGAGCGGGACGGAGCGGACGGGGCGGGGCCGAGCGGGCTGGACGGAGTGGGCGGGGCGTGGCGTGGCGTGGCGGGCAGGGTGTATTGTGGTGGGCGTGGCAGGGCGGGGTGGGGAGAGGCTGGGAGGGATGGGCGGGATGGCGGGCAGGGCGAAGCGGAGCGCGCGTGGCGGGGCTGGGCGGGCGGGGCGGGCGGGGCGGGCGGGGCGGGCGGGGCGGGCGGGGCGGGCGGGGCGGGCGGGGCGGGCGGGGCGGGCGGGGAGGAGCGTGGCGGGCGGGGCGGGGAGGGGCAGGGAGCGATCTATGTGAGCTGACCGAACGTTCCTACTTCAGTTCTTTCCGTTCACTCTCGTCCCACTGGTTCTCTTCTTTTCTTGATGGTGATTCTCCGACGCGTTTGTATTTTGTCTACTATTCGGTTGATTGATTAGTGATTCCGTGTGCGTTAACGGCTTAGACCGTTATTCCCGTAAGTGTAGTGCATCATTTCCTTCGGGAGGTACCGATCACCTTTTGCCTCGCATCGACAAATGCGCCGCGCGTGTTACTCACAAGGCTGAGTGGTGGGCCTTGGGGAGGACGCGGGGCGAGGAAATCTGTGTGAGCTGACTGAACGTGGCTCTCTCTTCTCTTGACGGTAATAATGTAAAGCGTTTATTTTTGTCTACTAATCGGTATCTCCACCTTCCAGTTTCTATCATTTTTGTCATTCTATGTTGCTTTTATTTTTTCTCATTTTCCTACCGTTACAAACGTTTTGCCGTATGCAAATTCTGCTACGTTACCCCAAAGGTACAAAACCAATGTTAATTTGGGTCACTATTTGATCTAGTAGTTGAAAAGCGTTCTAAAAAAAGTAAAGAAAAGTTCTCCCCTTCAGCTTTTGGTGATTTTTTACAATATTTACACGATATTATTATTCACTGTCCTCTCCCTTTTATTTCGTTCGTTTTGATTTCCACTAACATTTCTCACTCTGCCTCTGTTTCGGTTTTCACCCATTATTCTCTTTCTCACTTCTCTTCCTTTTTCTAGCGTTTGGTTCACAATATTTTCCTGCCCTCTATTCACCTCGATTTACCTTCGCTGAATATTTAATCACGCGACACCTAAAAATACGACCGAGAAGTGGGTATCTGTGGATGTTTTCTGGATTCGGAAAAACACAATACGCAAAAATTGTGACGGACAAAACACCGCATTTGTGGGCCCGTACGGTTAATCACGGGGCGCACAAATGCAGACGGCTGAAACCGACTTTTCCCCAACCTGTGTGTTCCCCTTTACTGCCCTGTGGAACTCGTCTTTCTCGCTTTACGCGACTGTACGCCCTCCTGGCGCACATTGCCTCCCGCCCTCGCTGGTCCACCTTGGCCGCCCTCGTCCTCGCCCTCGCCTCCACCGGCGTTCGGTTTCGTTCCTTTAATAGTCCTCCGCTCAAAAGGGATGAAAGGCCGTCCCTTTGGCTTTAAATGCGCGCGCGGCCCCGCTATCTCGGGCAGATGATGAAAGACAGGATCCAATTAGTGCGAGGATCGATGGACTCACGCGTACTTACGAAATTGCGCGCGGCTCTGACGCACCGACGCCCCCGCCGCCCTCCGCCAGGCCCTCCGCCAGGCCTTCCGCCGCTAACCTCCGCCCGCGCCCTCGCCCTGCTCACACCCTACTCATACCTATGGACGACACTCCTCGTGGATGTCGGTTGCCGTCACCACTTATGGTCCATGGCGGGCTCTTAGGTATCCCTGCAGTCCACACATGCAGTCTACTCCCCCCTTAATTCACACCAGTGCCCTCGCCCTGCTCACACCCTACTCATGATCTATACTTGGCTTATGGCCGACACTCCCCACCCTTGCGGACGAGAGTTGCCGTAACCGCTTTTGGTCTATCTCTGTCTTTTGGTCACTCCTAGAATGCAGTTAAATTCTCGCCTCTTCATCCACGCCTGGGCCCTCACCCAACTCACTCTCTATCGTCCGTCACCACTTCTACTCCTGCTTCTTCGCCACTCCTAACATGCGTACAGCTCCTGACTTCATCATTCTCGTCGTTCATGTCCTCACACCTACGGTTTTTTATTGATTAGTGATTGCTGGCGCGGCAACTGCTAAGGCAGCAATACCACAAGTGTAGTGCATGTTTTTCCTCGGAAGATGGCGTTGATCTTCCCCCGCTGGATGGTGATATCTGGCGCTAATCTACCGGGGTTTCCCCAACTTGGTATCTTCCACCAGACGGGACAAGCTTTAAGCTCTCGACTGGTCTCTCGTTATGTGTGGTAGTACCCTACATGTAAGCCTAAGTGAATGTAAGTGAGGGTAGGACAAGGAAGAGGAAGGAAAGATCGCGCGCGTTGCGCGGCTAGTTTGTTAGGGTATTGCTCCGGCTTCATCTGGTGTTGTTCGAAGAAACTACCGACCAGAGCAGCCGGCCGATGGAATTCTCCTCCAGTCAGCGACTGAACTCGACCTCTCTATGTAGTGTCGAAACACGTATGTGCGATACACTGCATGCGCTCTCGTATTCCGTAGTTCCCGTTACCGCTACCGTTTCTCCCCCATTCCTTTTTCCCGTCCCCTCTACCAACCTCCCCATCTACCGTGCCTGCCCCGCATCTCCATTCCCGAACATACCTTTGGTCTGCCTGTGACCCAATGCCCGGCCCTGCACACACTCTCGTTAATTACGGGTTTCAGTCACTTCCCACCGTACGGTTCTCTCCCAGAATCTGCTTTTCCCGTCCCCTTCCCTCACCCATCCTCACTCTTCCAAACGCTCCCGTGCCCATTCTCATGCTCACTTCTGTCCTGGTGTCCATTTTGTGTACGTTCTTGCCCTTGTCATCGATCCTGCGCCGTTTCCGTTCCTGTTACAGCCTTCAATGTTGGTCTCGCCATCGTTCTTATCCCTTCCTACCTCTGCACTCCCCCCGCATTGGTTTTCGCCGTCGTACCTAACCGCCCCTCGTTCTATCTACAGCTCCTGCTCTTGCTCCCGTTCTGTTCATGCTCTCCGTCTCTTCAATATTTCTTTCCTTGTCTACCCTTCCTCAATCACTTTCATTCCACAGTGTACAACGAGCTTGCTCTCACCCTCACCTCCAACGTAGGCTCTTTCTCCTCGCACTCCGTCGCATTTACCTCCGCACGGGCTCACGCCCACGATCGAACCTGTAACTTTATACTCGCTCGCCCATCCTTCGTCCACATCCCTATGTGCAGCTTCCTGCACTTCCATCTCCGTTCTCCGCCCACACCCAACCGCGTGAATGCCTGGTCCACGCAAGAGCTCATCTGCACGAGCCGATTGATTGCCTCGGACCGTGTCTTCTTGTATATACGGCTCTACGCGCTCGGCTGCTGCGAATGAATATTGAAAGCCGGCAAGTGGTGGCAACGGTGTGCAGGCGCTTACGTATGCCAGACAGTGTGTTTAGGTATGTTCTCCCGATATGTACAGTTGTGCATGAAGTAGTTTCCCTTTTCATCACAATCCCCTGCTTTTGTATTATTGTACACTCTCTGCTAGATAACTTAAGTAATGATGGAGGGTGAAGGTGTCGGTTGGGATGTGGTTGTGCACAAATGCGTTTATTGGATTTTTATAAAGACTGGACTAAATTAATTAATTTATTTACAGTTTTTTTTGTTTGTTTTTTTTGTTAGTGAGGACGTAGGCTTCCGCGGCTGGAGTCTAAAATCCGGCCGCAAACTTGCACTCTTTCCGCATTGGACGATCATGTGACCAACCGGCAGACGGGTAAAGGGGAACATAGCAGTATATTAACTCGTGCGCAGTCCATCTCCGAGCATTACGCCCTGAAGAAGGTCGCAGAATGGCGGCCAAAACGTGGGCAACTGTGCCTTGGACGCGGCATCTCCCGGACTGCCAAGAACATTAATGTTTTGTTAGATTTACTTTTGTCATTATCGACTACTCTACCTAGGTTCTCGTTGTTATTTATTTGTCAACTTCTAAAATTTGTTTACATTTCTGTTGCCGAGAGAATATTAACTGGAAAGATTGAGGGGGGAAAGAGAAGAAGATATCAAACACCCATTCATCCGCGTTTTTGTCTCATGATGTCTACCCGATAATTGGCATGAGGGCATGCTACAAAAATTTGAAGACCAGCATTTTCGACTAATCCATCTCAATTTTCTTTCAGAGATAGACTACTATTAGTTTTGCGTTTCTCGTCAATCTAAGATTGGCAGGTGAACAAGAAATTTCTACGTAGGCGGGTAAATCTTCCAATTACATTCACGAAAAAGAGGTGGCTACTTCCTGTCGATATCCAATTATTACGCTATCTTATGAATATGTGGAGACAGACTCATTTACATTTATATTGCAAGCAACATTTTGTTTTTCTCAAACGAACGACGACCTTTGTATGACAAAAAGGAGTGTACTTCTAAGCACTCATGAAATACAAATCATAAAATACACACTCTTATTCACTTCACTCAAGTTCCTAATGATCTCGCGTCAATTTTTATGAACACTTGACACCCGACCCGTTTTGGTACTGAATCACACTAGTCAACATTCCTAAGAAACATCCTGTAACAAGAAAAACGTTTCGAAAAGGAGAGATGGAACCGAAAAGAGGAATGCTACTCGTACAAGGCAATCACCGCGCCAGACAGATACGCGGAACTCGTGGTATGAACCAAACCCTTCGAGCTGTGCCCTCGTAAAAAGCGTTGGCTGAGATTTCCACGCTGGAAGACGTCCACATTCGTAAGCAGCCCGTCATCAAACCGGATTCCGAATCCCCTCGGGGAAGATTCGAGTGCCGGTTTAACGAGGTCGTCGCCTTTTGCTACGTTTTGTCCATGGAAGGCGGTAATATGGTCTGCCATACCCGCATCTACAGTACAATTAAAAAGTTGATAGTGTAGTAAATAATCAGTTTTGAAAACTTTGGTTACCTGAAACGTGTTTTCAATATACGTAGTTGATAAGGGATTCGGTTGATTCCAGACTGCGTTTTATAAGATAATGTAAGGTGTGATGTGTAATGTTATGAAATGAATTGTAAATTACGAGGATTCACATGTTGCCCCCCAACTACAGCGCATGCGTTCTATAATTTCTTACAAGCTACTTTCGTAGTAGTAACTAAAGTTTCTCTTTGGGTCCTCCGCCTATCATTTCGCCATTTGCAAATGTCAATCCGATTGTTCGTCTTCCTCCGCTTTCTCCTTCTTTCTCTAACCATTTGAATCCCCCTCCTTCTGTTTGTATACCCCTATCTCTCTCTCTCTCTCTCTCTCTCTCTCTCTCTAACCATTTGAATTTCCCCCTCTCTTTCCCTCCCAATCCCTTTCCTCCTTTCTCTAAACAGTTCAATTCCTCCCTAGCTCTTCATATTCTTTGTCTCTCATTGTATCCTCTTCCTCTCACTTTTTCTAACCATTTTAATTTTCCTCTCTAACCATTTGATTTCACGTCTCTATCATGTACCATCGCACTCTCTCTCTCTCTCCCTCCCTCTCTCTCTCTCTCTCTCTCTCTCTCTCTCTCTCTCTCTTCCAGCGCCTAGGCCAGAGGCCACCTCCAAGCCAAACGGCGCGTGGGCCAAGCGGCCGCCGCCGGGGCGTGACGGCGCCGGCCGTGCTGTCGGCCGGGGGGCGGGCCGTTTGTCGAAGTGCGACACGCAGTGCGCTTCCTGCCCTCCCGCCCCTCCCCCACCCCCGCTCCCTCTCCCTCCCACCCGCGCGAGGCCACGCGCCAGGTGGAGCGTGGCGCGCGGTTGGGAAACGCCGCGCCACACCGTACCACACCGCGGCGCCCGACTCCGCTACAACGCCGTGCCGTAAAACGCCGCGAGCATCTAACACCACGAGCAATGCGGTGTCCGTATGCACCATCTGCGACGTCCAGTTGGTACTGTTCAGGGTTTATGTTTCTTAGTTTCAACCCCACGGCGACTGGCATGTTCATGAAAATCATTGGAACACAATAAATGTTGCTCGTGTAATAAAATATGTAGGTGTCCCACAAGGGCGATTTTCAAAGCCACTACCTATATGGATTTTTTAGGGGCCTGAAGACTACTACTAAACATGGGTGACAACTCACAAAAATAAGTTTTGGGGCTCCTAAGGGACTGTTTGTATGTTTCCTCTGACGATTGGCATATTTATCTGTAGGCACAATTATTCGTCTTCTTGATTTTTGATTCCTCAGTCAACCTTAACATTTATATCGTCAACGTTGATCATAGAGTGGAAATCCAATGAAAGAGAGAACACCAACAATAAGTAGAATGAGGAGGCTCAAAACTGGTCTAACCATTGACGATGTAAGGCCGTGTTACCAATGTATTTGCCGCCTCAGTAACCAATGTATTTGGGTTTTCCAGGACCATCATTAGTGCATTCAGAACGAGAACATTGGGGTAAATGATATCGTTCAGTCAAGATAATGAAAATATTATATATCCAACTACTGTAACCTACCATTTGAGAAATACAGTGAGTTTCCAGCATATATACGAATACATTTATCAATGCTGTATTCTCCATTTTTATTCCGTTTAAAACTAAGCTTACGCAACGAACCCATTTAAGTCCTAGTTCTACGAATACCCTTCATCCGCGGAACAAGAGCAAAGCCCCCACGAGTGCATATAAATTGGTCATTATGAGTTTAATCAGTGTTGCACTGGAACTGTTCAATACACAGTTTCTCTCGTACTTGATTCACACTGAACCCGCACTGAGATGAACGAGACATTTGCACCGATTAACACGCAAATATCCGCCAGCGTTGCCTCGTTGCAAACACCGTCAATACCTCTCAATTCGTTCCGTTCGATGATTCCGCTAGCATACGAGTTGTCGATCGTGAAACGTGGGAACCGATCTGAGAACAATCTTCGTTGTGAATTACAGTGACCGTATGATCAAGTCAAAACCTGTTTCGAACATACGACTACTGGTTTTAGAAGGTATAGAGCGTGGATATGACCGTTGACATCACAGCCATAAAAACCTGCGCCAGGTGTGACAGATACATTGCTCTCTAAGAGTAAACGTGGGACAATAACTATTTTATAGTTGACAATATGATCGTATACGTTATGTATCTGTCAACTGTGTGAGAGCAACAACAAAGTCTCACAGGTTGAAACAGATAGACGACACGATGCACAATGAACTACGATATCTGAGAAAGATTTTTTCACGTAAAGCTACCAAACCAATGTAAATTTCATATTCAAGTACCTTTCTCTCTAAATTAATTTAGAGTAAACTGACCAGGGATCTACTAGTTCAAAATCCAACTAGAAGTAATTTCTTTGTACCTCCATGAATGAATTTGAGGTGAAATCGTTTTTAGATGTTTATCACATTCTTTGTTTTAAATGGCATATTATTTTTCCTTAATAGAAATAAATTTTTTAAAGTGCAAAAAGTGACATTCCCCAACATGTGTGAATGTTTTAATCCGGCTTACACATTTTTAACGAGAGTTTGATCGCTTTTTTACAAAGAAATGCTATTTTAAAACAGGTTCCAAAACATTAAATGTTTCCACATTGTGTATTTATTTTTCATTAATGAACGAAATGTTCTATACTATTGGGAGAAGGGAAAAAGTAATTTACCACTTTACACCAGTAAAAAAGGGGAGTAAACAAAAGTGTCCAATATTGCAAAATACTTCAGAATATATTAAAACAAGAGCGTTCTTCCATACAGTATATTGACAGTTCGTTTGATAAAATTGAGGGCAAATAGCTCGGTACACCAATAACCCGGATTTGTGCCTGTGAAGATTAAAAATAATATCGGATATTGACTACAATCTCACTAATTTTCTCAGTGGAGAATTATTAAGGGCTTTGGTGGAAAAAATCCGACTTTAATGACAGTATAACTGCGTTTTGCGATTCAAAAATGTGAGGTTCTGGAGTGTTTTGAAACCGATAATTGCATTAATGCAGAATTACGAGGAACGCAATAATTGAATATCTTTCTCTCAAAACAAGCAGTCGACAAAAAACTCCATATTGTTTATTTTCAAAACTATATGCAAATGTGGATGCAAAAAATAAAAACATGGAATACAATTTATTCAAAACAGAAAATGTTAATGAGTTCTACGTAATTTGAGAAAGCAATATAATTAAAACATGTTTTACTGAAAAAGTAAAAAAATTCTCTTTACATGAACATTGTATAATTCACTATTGATAAAAGCCAAATATTGCATTTTTCTTCCAGTACAAATATTTACTAACTATAATTCATTGTAGCAAATGCATTTGTTCTGGGACAGAGGCAAATATATCAGCCCTACTACATGAGTTTACATCGACCAAACCAAATTCACCACGTTCATCCATTGATCATGGCATGACGTCATGGACTCAGTGAAAAGTGAAGCTGTATATTACATAAAAAGTGAAATATACCGAAATGAAGAACGGAATAAGAAGTCAGTCGAGTACAAAGTGTAGAGCGAAGACAAGAGCAGGGTTCAGAGTGAAGAGGAGAATAATTCGAAAACTGGAATGAAGAGCGATTTGAAATAGAAAGTGAGAGTGGAATACGTAACAGAATCAACGGTAGAGTCGAGAATATAACCCAAAGTAATATCGAAGTACCGGGAGCGGTAGCTCAGTGCATCAATTGATGTCACTGCAGCGTCCCTGACCGGGAGGTCCTAGGTTCGAGTCCTGACGGCGGCAGGATTTTCGACACTAGCTTTTCAGTTAGGTCGAGTTCAGTCGCTGTCTGGAGGAGAATTCTAGCGGCCGGCTGCTCTGATCGGTGGTTTTCCGTGGTTTCTCCGATCAACACCAGGCGAATGCCGGAGCAGTACCCTAACAAACGGGACACGATGGTGGTGCCCCGCTGGTGGGAGTGTCCTGGTTAGGGGGAAACCCCCCTAGCCGACGGTAGATCGACGCCGGATCTCGCCATTCAGCGGGGAAGATCACCGCCATCTCCCGAGAAAAAGCATGAACTACACTTACGGGAATAATGATCAAAACCGTTGACGAGCCCGGAAACAGGAAAAAATCAATCAACCAATCAGTATCGAAGTGGAAATCGAGAGCGGAGTGAAGCGCGGAGTCGAAAGAGGGAGCGAATCGGAGAGTGAAATGACGAGTAAGAGCAACGATCTCCAGGGCAAGGATGGCAGCCCTGCTGCTTGAGACCCTCTCGGACGCAGCGGGGAGAGTGATCGGCTTACTCGCAAACCGCCCACGCCGCCTTTGCGGTGACGGTGGCGGTGGCGGTGGCGGCTGGAGCAGCAGCGTTGTGCGCAGCGGGTGGGGAGGTCTCGGGAGGAGGCAGCAGAAGAGAGGTAGTGGAAGGGGAAGAGGGCGGGGGCGGGAAGGGGAACGCTGCGTCGGGGTCAGAGTCGATTGATTGATTGATTGATTGATTTTTTTCGTGTTTCCGGGCGCGTCAACTACTTGGGTCATTAGTCCCGTTAGTGTAGTGCATGTATTTTTAGTGTAGGTAGTGTAGTGTATGTTAGTGTAAGTGTGTGTGTAAAGGGAGAGGATAGGACAAGGATGGATAGATCGCTCGCGGTCCGTGGCCTGTTTGGAAGGGTACTGTTCCGGCATTCGCCTGGTGTTGATCGGAGAAACCACGGAAAACTACCGATCAGAGCAGCCGGTCGCTAGAATTCTCTTCCAGACAGCGACTGAATACGACCTAGCCAAAAAGCTAACGTCGAAAATCCTGCCACCGTCAGGACTCGGACCTAGGACCTCCCGGTTAGAGGCGCTGCAGTGACATCAGTTGATGCACTGAGTTACCGCTCCCGGTCCGGGGGTATTGGAGGCAGCGGTGATCTCGACAGTGACGATCGCTGGGACGGAGCCGGCGCAGCGTGGCTAACAGCGCAGAAGCGCCCATTTCCTGGCTGGGCGGCAGGTGGCGCTTGGTTTCTCTTTCCATCGCCTTCCCCTCTCCCTCCCCCTCCCCCCTCCTCACGCCAAGTGCCTCCCACGCCCCACCGCACCTCGCTTCGCGCGCCGCGTCTCAGCCAATTGCGCGGCTGATGCGGCGGCGGTGGCAGCGCCGACGTTGCTGGCGGGGAGGGAGAGCAACCGAAACATGGAGAACGTCGCAAGACGTTAAATAATGTGGACGAGGCCACGAAAATGTTAACCGTTGCTAAAAACTTTATTAATAACTAGTCGACACGGCAATGCTTCACTAGTGAGGTGTATTACAAATTACACACTACTGATCACGTGATTGTGTATCACTTTCTACGTAGACTACGCTGTCCAATAATTCTAAACGATAATAGAATTGCTCGAAATGATTTGTTTTTCTAAGTCCTGGTTTGGACATGGTTGTCAAGTATCTTAATGTTAAAACGTTTTTCGTCAAATTTGGGGATGCGTTTACTATGATGGAGGAATTTGATTTATTTGTCCAAGATTCATGTAATTATTTCGGCCAATATTTCAAAATACGTAGAAAACATTTGTGAAGTGAAGTCGCGATTAATTCTTGGTTGTGGGGCGAGTTGCGTAGACTAGCAGGGGCGCTTGAGTCGTAAACGAATAAATCATCATCCACAAGGCCCCCACTTGTCGGATTTAATTCAAACTACTGTTTAAACACTCCCATTACTGGTGACAACAGAGCATAAAAATTTGAGCGAAATCGGTCGAGTAGTTTCTGCGTCTATGTGCGACACACATACGCATATTCCCATTTATTTATACATAGGTTAGCACGGAGTTATCGAATCATGAAATACATTCGCGGAATGTACAATATTTAAATTAATATCTTAGTAAAAGTTTAAAGGAAATATTATGGTTACATAATTTTTAATGCAGTAATCATACTATCTAGATGTTCCTCGTAGAAGGACGGTAATGAACACAGCTGTGGATTTTATTGTCCTGAATATGCTTTGTCATAGGCAAAACGCAGCCTACGACTGGATAACCCCCGAACAGCACGCTGCCATGAATTGTGGACGTACAAGTCGTCTAAACAAGCGGATCAATCAATGAAGATATGTGGAAAAAATGGCCTCTGAAGCAAAGCGTTAATGGTAATGGACAAGAAAGTATTGAAAATGTACGTGCTTAAGTACAGTGTACAGGATTAATTTCTACGTGGGAACACATACATATTTCCCTTCATTATTATTCTCAGTGAGTAATCACTGCAAAATGAATAACTTAGACAAATCTAGTTCGTAAATCCATACTTGAGATTACTTGGAATGTGTTCAAAGTAGAGACACGATTCTTATGCCGGAAAACTACAGTGCGCCGGAAAACTCTCTCTGCAGTGACACCAGCAGTTGGTGAGAGCACTAGCAACATAAATTATGTTGGTAGCACGAATTGCAGCTTTTAACAAATGACAAAGTATATTGCGTTCTCACTACAATCATAACAGATGCTAAACGTGTTGTTTTCTTCACTTTTTTCGAGTTATCTGGTTGCTACGCCACATAAATGCAATTTTTAATAAGAGGCCCTGATTTTGCTTGGTGAGGAGAGACTTTCCTGGCGCACGCTACTATAATACGATCAATGGAAGTGTGCGTTTGAAGTATGTCGGCATTTAATTTCGTATAAAGCATAAATGCAGTGCTTTAAATGCCGTAAAGTCTAAAACTGAGTACTGTGTCTGTTGTAATAAGTATGAAAAAATATTATTTAAACTGCTTATTACAGCGAGTTGTGGTGAAATGAAGAAGTTTAGGGTTTCGAAATAGACATTTCACTCAGTTATTTTTGTAGATGTTTTCACGTGTGCAAATGAAAAATTTAACGTGATTTGAAGTCAACAAGTCAACAAGAAAATTTATTCAATTACACGTCATCAAATACTATCAGAATTGCAAGTATTACAGATACTTTACACTTTAAAATAACAAGGCAAACGTATAAAGAGTTCATCTGAATTTGTACAAAGGATCCGATCTACATATAATTCTACTCATTCACGTGCATAACTTACACTTACGATTCTTCGTTTATTACGAACATATTTTATGACAATCTGAGATGAATCCGAAGATTTCTAAAGGTCGGAGGTAGAGAATCACCAAAAAGAGAATTCATTCGCGTAAGACATTTGTTGGGATAGTACGAGCGATGAAAGAGTGAAGAAATTGGTGATGACCAGAGCATTGGTTCCTTTTCACAGAAAAAAATTCAACTCATGAAGTGGTTCTTCCTCTACCGAGCATTTCTGCCGAGGATGAATAAACGTTGCGGTTGGGCCGTAATTTCTTTTAGAAGTGAGACCGTGAAAGTATGACTTGGAGAGGTTGGAGAGGTTGTTACGAGTATTAATTTAAATGACAAGAAAGATTTCATAAGTTAGCCGATTATGCTTTTGTTGCAATTTTTTTCATGCGTTTCGCAGAGATTTTCATGAGCTATGCTTCAAAAGTTTTAAATAAGTTGTATTATTATTACGTGTTTTTCTTTTTCTGTTTTCGTAAATACATATTTGATAAATAACAATATGACAATATCTTAACTAAATAAGCATATGAAACATTTTTTGTCACACGATAAGTGACAGTTGTTCCTTGACATTCAAATGAGATGCCCAATTTTGAAAGAATTTTCAATACAATTAATTTTTATAACATCAATATTCAAAAGTAAAGTTAAGAGGGAATCTGGAAAGAATTAGGGGCGAGAAATATTTGAAAAAGAGATAGGAAGGAGCGGAGCTACGAACACTCTCTGAAATAGAGAGAGAGTGAGTGAGTGAGAGAGAGAGAGAGAGAGAGAGAGAGAGAGAGAGAGAGAGAGAGAGAGAGAGAGAACCAATTACCACCTTGTCTCCTTGTTGGATGGGCAAATATAAGACATTAGACATTACATTGTTTCTTTTTCAATATTTTAAGTCAGATAAGTAACGATATGAGGAAAGAGAAAATAATGCATTGACGGTAGAAGAAAACAAGAGAACGTTCACAAAACAAACGTTCACATTTGTCCCTTGTTCTTTGCAGTTGGGAGCATTGCACACCGACTCATTTTGACACGTGTATTCTCCCTCCAAAACACCCTCCGCATCCCAAATTAGTATTCCACTGTCTTCTCCGAAAAGCAGGAGTATCATCAATTTGGGAGACGCAACTTCACGAGCGTTCGTTCCGGTCTCTGATCACTGGCGCGATCTTCCAGAGCTCTCTCGTCTTCTTCGCGGAGGCCTTCCCCCCTCCTCACCCCCTTCACCCCCACCCCCCGCCGTCCCCGCCACGCCCCTTCCCCGCCTTTGCTGCTGCTCCTCGCCGCCACTGCCGCGCACAAACAAAAGTCTAATTGTGCCTCCCGCATCGTCGCGTAGCAACGAAATTTACGGGACGTCTTTCTCTCTTTCTTTCGCGCCGCCCGCCCTCCACCACCGCTTCTCCGCCGCCGACGAGGCTGCGCGTTTGCCGACGGCCTTTGAGGTGCGAGAACGCGGCGCAACGTTCGGGCTGTGCCAGCAATTGAAAGTCTTAGCTCCGTTGCGTTGTCGCTCTTAATGGTGGGCTTGCAGTCTGGTCTGGCTCAGAATGATAGGACTTATTTGCAAAGTGACGTGTCTCCGCAACCGCTTGGTTTCTAGTTTTACGTATCGATATATTCTTACGACGCTTTTTCACCGTGCTGCTAGAATTGTATTAAAAAGCTGCGTTTCACTTTTGTTAAGTGGTACAAGAAAAGCCGTTAAATTCTATTTTAAACAATGAGACTGATAGTGAAAATTGCCCCTTCCTGAAAATTGTGTTTTTTCGGTGATACTTAAAGTGGAAATAACCGCTTCAATTTGTCCATTCTTTTTGAACATGGGCTCAAAACGTCTTTAGCCCACTGGAACGGATTCAAGGAATAGTCTCGCAATACGAATTCCAATTATTCTTAATATTTAATGTAGTAACTCTTATTTTCATTTTTTTTTCATTTTTTAAAATATTTTATTGTAATGGTGGAAATAATGTAGGGCACCCGTTATCAACTAAATTTAGTCGATGGCATCCGTAAAATATGTATCCCGTGGCAGTGTTTTCATTCAAACCATTCATATATATATGTTGGTCCTGTTGTTAAACCTAACTCATTGCAGGAGGGAATTTTTGTTTTGAATTACAAATGCCAGAAAGTATGGTAAAATTAACGAAAATATTTGTAAAATACCACGAAATATTGCTGGTATGATAATGTTAATTCACGTACAGGCATTTATGTTCTGCACAAAAATATTTATGGATAATTAATGAAACTTTAGACTTTAGAATTGGTCAGCCAATTGGAGAGTACAAATGATTATTCCATGCATTCAAAAAATGAGATAAAAGTGCTTCTCCTTTTTGGCTTCCACCTTGTTTATCACTGGTCTTGGTAGATGTAGAAAGAAGTTACTCGCTTTAAGTCCCAAAGATTTTCTTTTGACATGTGAAGTTCAGTTTTGCGTGATGTGTTATCTCGTCCATGAAATCCACGCAACTTTCAAAACAATCACAAAACTTTAAAATGTGCAGCCTCTTGCCGCGGCTTTAAAAATAACAGTTGCTGATTTTTCTACAGCCATCTCTCTTCCAACATCCTAGTTCAGCTCCTCAAACAAATATTGAAACATCCGTACCAACACAAAACCACAAAGTTCACGATCGTGTCAATCTTCCCACTGTTAAACAGAACAACCCTCACGGCTTCCCCTTGCACTCCCCTCTGTCTACTCCACCAATTTCCACCACCACCCTGGTGTTTCACCTCCAGCGGAACCACGCTCTGCCACCTTCTGCAGTCCCCACTGGCACCATCGCACCACCCCAACACCACTCGTTCTCCTTCGCGCGTTTCCGCCCGGAGAGCACCCCTGCGCCGACACTCGCTGCGTCGCCCCGCGGAGGGGCGTGTCCCGCTGTTTGCATGCTGCTCTCCTCGGAAACCCACCCTCCCCTCCCCTACCCTCCCCCTCTCTCGCGAGACTCCCTCTTTCCGCCTGGCGCCGACGCCTCGCCTCGCCTTGTTCTTCCCGCGCCTGTGGACTCAGGCGTGTTGCGGTACGTCCTACGCACTACCCTCGAAACGTGCACGCTCGAAATCCACACTGAATCTGAGCATAGCTCTGCTTACGCTCGATGAAACTTCAGTCGTCATTTGCTTTACATAAATTGTTCATCCGGACCCACATCTCGTTGACGCCATGTTTCCAATTTGTAACCAGTATCATTCGTTTTCTCTTTTAACTGATTGAGACATTAGGTGATATTTTATTTTTTTTACGGAAATCAGGAGTCTTTGTGGCGTCGACATTAACTAATACCAAATTCTATATTCGTAAAGTCACAATTATTCGTAAATATGAATTCGTCACAAAATGTAGGTTTGTTGTATCATAAAATGTATTCATTGTTTTGGAACGTTTAAAACCATGTTCGTATTGGGTCGCGTAGTAGGGAAAATCAGACACCACTACTAACCACCCACGTCTTATTTCAATGAAAGGTTGAAATGCTGCACAGAAGCATAATCGGGGTGACCGATGGGATAGTGTCCAGCTTTCCACCTCTATCACCTGATTGATTGATGTTTTCGCACTTTCTTCAAGTCAACCGTAAGTATCCTGGGAGTGGTGGTGTTTCTTCCCCGGTGGATGGCGAGATCCGGCGTCGACCTTCCGCCGACTAGCGCAGTTTTCCCAAACCAAGTCTCTTCCACTAGTGGGGCACCGCCCAAGACGGGTCAAGCTCTAAGTCCCGACCGGTCTCCCGGCATCTACTGCATTCAAATGAGTGAGTAAGAGATAGAAGGACAAGGAGTGGGAAGGAATGATAGCGCGAGGTCCGTAGTCCTTTTGGTGGGATACTGTTTCGGCATTCGTGGATCGAACAATACACGGAAAACTCCCCATCAGAGCAGCCGGGCAGTAGAATTCTCCTCCTGACAGCGACTGAACTCGATATAGCTCGTGCTGGAGATATCAGTAATGATATGTAGAGGCGTTTGAAGGATTACGATTGAGAGAGTTTTCATGCACAAATAGAGACAAACGAATAAAACGCATTTCTCTTCAAAAATGCAGGTATCTTATAGAACATACTGTCCCAGTTGGAAACCTGTCAAATATTTTTCTATTCCGTCGGTCTCTCAGTCATTCTAGAATCCTATCTTTCTCGGAATCTACAATCCCTGTTTCCTTCGAACACATTTTCTCTTACTCCCTGAAACTTTCTGAGATGTTACTGTGTAGCAAGCTGCATTGACTATAATGCTGTACAACGTATCCACCCAAATCCTGGGCATTTTCCATGCATTATACTTTGAGCAACACAGAACATTTAACCAACCACTTTTTTACACTACACGTGCACGTGAAATCTCTGTGCCGGAACACGCGTTCTCACGCCCCACGGGTAACCCCACACCCTGGACAACCCCTGCGCAACCGTTCCCCTTCCCTTACCCCAAACTCCCCCACCACCACTCTCGTCTCCCACAACCCCCGCGCCTCCCTGACGAGGCATTTCTAACGAAAGACAATACGCGAGTTTGCATTCATTTCACAGATCACTTCGTTCGGGGATTCCCCGGCTCCAACGAGGGCGTACAATGCTCTCTAACTCCTCGCTCTCTTTTCGCTTTCTCCGCGCTTGCGACGCGGAGTGCGACGAGGGGGGGCGGGGCAGCGAGGGGGATCAAAATAAAGCTATTATCAAATTACACGTGCACGTTGACGGACCCGTAATTTAATGAATAAAATTCTAATAAATTCAGAGTCCCGACGGGCACGCCGCCGCCGCCACTGCCGCTGCGTCAGAAAAGTGCGAGAAATAAATTAAAGCGAATTTTACAGTTAAATCGGTCTAATTTGGCGGCGCACCCCTCTGCGGGCGTGCACGTGTTCGGCCGGGGCGCTGTGGTTTGCGCGTTGTTTGTCAGCGGGACGGGGCAGCGGGGCGTGGCAGGGGTGGTAAGGGAGGCTCCGGTAGAGGTGTTGGGGTTGGTGGAGATTGTGACGGTGGCGATGGGGAGCGCTGTTGCGAATGTTGGAACCGTGCTGCGTGCGACGCGTGTGAAACGGATGATGTCTGGGGGGGGTGATGGGAGATGGGGGGGGTGATGGGAGATGGGGGGGGTGGAACGTGGTTTGGTATCGAAGGCGAGAACGGAGATGAGAAGCGAATTGAGGGGGGATTCGAGGTAAAAGGCGAGAATAGAGCCTTATTTGGACTATTTTATCAGCGAGCAGGAGGAAGTGGGCCGTGGAACAGGAGGTAGCTGCGAGGAGACGGTATTTTTGCTAGAAGCAATGGGGAACGTTGACGCGAATGTTGCAACCATGTTGCGTGTGATGTGTGTGAAGCAAATGAGGTCGTGGGGGGTGATGGGAGTTGATGGGTGTGGAATGTGTTTTGGTGTTGAAGGCGAGAACGGAGGTGAGAAGGGAATTGAGAATGAATTCGAGGTAAAAGGCGAGAATAGTGCCCTGTGTCGACTATTTTGTCAGCGGGTAGGGAGAAATGGGTCGTGGAACAGGAGGTAGCTGCGAGGAGACGGTGTTGTTGATAGAAGCGATGGGGAAAGTTGATGCGAATGATGCAACCATGTTGCGTTTCACGTGTGAAACGGATGAGGTCGTGGGTGGGGGGGGTGATGGGAGATGGGATGGATGTGGAATGTGGTGTGGTGTCAAAGGCGAGAACGGAGATGAGGGAAGTGAAAATGGATTCGAAGTAAAAGGCGAGAAAGGCGAGTTTTGTCAGCGGGCCGTAGCACAAGAGGTGCTTAGAGGTGACGTTGGGGATGGCTGCGATGGGAGCGCTGTTGCCAATGTTGGAGCAACTTTGCAACGTATGTTTCGGACGCGTCCGTTACTCAGAACGAGTCGTGAGGATAGGACAAGGAAGAGGAAGGAAAAATCGCGCGCGGTCAGTGGTCCGTTTCTTACGGTACTGCTCTGGGTTTCGCCGGGTGTTGGACGGAGAAACCACGAAAAATTACGGATCAGAGCTTCCGGCTGCTAGAATTCTTCTCCAGACAGCGACTGCATTCGACCTAGCAGAAAAGCTAATGTCAAAACTCCTGCCGCCGTCGGAACTCGAACCTAGGACCCGCCCGTCAGAGGCACTGCAGTGACATCAGTTGATGCATTGAGCCACCTATCCCGGTCGAGGTAGTGAATGGTGCTGGAATCGAAGGACGAGAAGGAATGGGGAGGGAGTGACGTGAGTTTGTAAATAAGGAGTGGATTGGACAATAGAGTGGTCACAGAGAAATGTAAGTGTACAGCAAGATAACTAACGAAGACCTCGCAATTGTGAATAACTGTTCAGTCTCTACATCTCATCCTCATTTTCTCTTAAATAACAATAACATCCACCGCGAAATCTAAAGTGGAATAGACAGTGATAAGAACCAGGGGTGAAAGGAATAAATAGAGGATTGGAGAGGTGATGCGAACAGAAGTGAAAATCGAGGGGAAATAGATGCAAGAATAAAGACAAGAAAGGAAGCAAGGAGGAATACAAGCAAGGTGTGAGAAGAGAGAGAAGACAAGAAGCAAAAATTCAATCAAAATTAATGGCAAGAACAAAAGAAGAATAGACAAGAACAAAAATGAAACAAAAAGCTGAAACTCATGGTATGGAATAAGAGGTGGCAAGCGGGGAAAGTGGTTACTTAGAACTGGTAAGTCCGTAGTTGTGAGCATGTTTGCAGACTAACAGAACCCAGATGTCTGCAATGAGTACGTGCAAACCCTCTGCGCAGTACTATACGGCAACTTGAGCAGAGATAATGGCGTTTTTAATTCGATAATCATAAACCATGATTGCAAGGTTTCAATGTTCTCAATGTATTATTTTAGTTTCCTTTATTCGAGCCAACTCTGTTCTTTGTTATTATAATTTAATACTAAAATGCATTTTATATTTTAGTACAAATGCCTTCAAAGACGTGTTTGATTTTGTGGTATGATATATTGCTACTGTTTCATAGGAATGCTGAGAGAAAGTCTGTTTGACTAATTATATGATGTATTCTTCTGAGAAGCTCATTATAAATATATTTGGAAAGTGGTCTTCTTCTTCTACCACGCACGAAACCTTATGTATATCAATATACTAATTTAAACAAAGAAATAATGAGATAATCCAGACCGTTGATTCCAAATTTCACGTTTCCATTATCATTGTAATTCCAAGCTGTGACATTGGTATGTACTTCATCCTGCTTCACTACAAAAGACACGCACAAATATCTCTCTAATCTGTTACACATCATTTAATTTCCTGAAAAATGTGTACTGCATATGGAATATGAGTTCACCAAGTGTGAATAATTTAGAAAGCTTTTCCCAGCGGAACTAATATTCACTTAACTTCCCTCCCATTGGCCACATTCTTCACGTATCTGCATACATCTCATTACCAGCAGCTGTCACACATTCGGCCGTTACTCTCCAGACGAATGTTTCCGGCTTCGAACATCAGGTGGCCGCGGAGAGAGGCTATTATCGCCGACATGAAAACTGAAATTCGCAACACGACCCAAAAAATTAGTAGGGGGGAACATCCCCTCAGATTCATACACAAACTAGCTCTTTTGTAAGGGAAAGTCTCCCCCTAAAAAAATTCGCCACTCCAGCACTGGCCGCACCCTCGCCCCGGAGGCCACCCTCGGCACAGCTGGCAAAAATTCGGAGCGCCCCCTGCGCCCGGGACGGCCGCCCGCGTCGTGGTTATTACGCGGCCACAAAGCCCCCTCGCGGAACGAATCTGTGACCTGCACTTCGCTTTCGTGAACGAATCGCGCGCCGGGTGCAATGCCATTGAACGGATATTGTATTTCCGCATGGGGCATCTGCCCTTCCACCCCCACCCCACCACGCAAAAAAAAGCTACACAAAATGGCCGATGGTGTTAAGAAATATTGAAATGACGGTTACGACAGAAAACCTAGTTATCTTATACCAGGTAAGGTTACCTTATTTAAGAATAAGTCGTAGAGAAATGACATTTTTTGAAATGACATTCTTTTCAACTACTTGGTCATACAGCGACCACTGTAATTACCATTGGTTTTTGAAATATAGGATAACGGTAGAGGAATTTGCGTACTGTATACACAAACATCCATGCTTCGGGCGGAATTCGAACTCATGACTTCAGCCACGAGAAATCTGCGGCTCCTCAGCCTTAGCGACCTCGGCTATCTACGCCGACTAAAAATAACATTGTTACAGTAATACATGTAATTTCGAATACTTCTAATCTCATATTCGATTATACTTGTTCCCTTGCAGTACCATATTAGATATAGAAATAATTTAATTGTATTTTGGTTTGTCCGTTCAAAAGTATTTCCTAAACAAATGGAGAATTTACTTTTGTAAACAATCGTTCGCAGGGTGGAGCTATCCACAGTTGTCAGACGCACGAGCTTTTGCCTTCGACATCTACGTAGCGTGCAAGAACATCGACTACGTCTCTCACAGGAAAAACAAAACAGAGCGTACAAAATAAACATAGCGAGAAGCCATCGAGAAGCGCGAGGCTATATAAAAAGAGGAACGTGAAAGTATCTTACAGATCTCACTCGCAGACCTTTATTTTGATAAAGCTGACAATATCAGAACTGTGTCTGTAACTATTTTTGCATAAGGATATAAAAAATAAATCGCGTGTTTTTCTGAATTCCACCAACTAAATTTATTGGAAATTTCTTCTCAATTCAGTTTACTTCGCGGGAAAATTACCGCTAGTCTCGAGTCACGAATACGTACTTCATACGAAAATATTTGTATAATTTATTTGTGGAATATTCTCTATCTTAATTAGTGCCAGATTACTCATTCACAATAGCTACTCGATCTCTAAAAGATCATTTATATTTCTGCACGTAAGACGTGCTCCGAACTCCAGCGGCAATATTAAATCGACCTGACCAACACATGACACGGTGCCATCCCTCTTCGGCAGCGCCATACGTCAGCGCAACAAACTGCTTCCCGACCGGACTTTCATTTCCATTATCCAGAGTTCGATGTGTCGGTTTAGTATATTTTATACCTAATCTTTTGTTCGCGGCATAATACCTAAATCCATTCAGGAACCGGTTATCTATTAGCGTGTGACAATTTCGCCCGCGCCAACGATTGTGAGCGTCCGCGATAATGATATATTACCATTCGAACTGTCGAGTTGTTTGCCGGGCCCGTATCGTTACTATCCAAATGCTGGCTGATACTGAACTGGTTGGGGGAAGGGTTGGGAAGTGATGACGGTGGCAGGGTCTCTGGCAACGATACACACGCACTGCGGGCTTATTTTGAGGGCTGGCGGGCGCAAATATAACCACGGCACGTACCCGATTATCAGGAAGAATGATGCGTGTTTCATGGTGACGTATGACGCCATCTTAAAATGCCGGTGTGACCTGTTGTGACGTGCAACGTACGTGTCAGCGCTGCCGTGACGTGTGCGTCGCGGCATGGTGTGGCAGAGATACATAAATAGGGCAGTATCGAGTGAGAAGAGGAATTGTTTATTAATTTTAACGGGAGGGTGATTTATTGGGTGGTCGGGACGTTTGCTGATGGTAAAAATGTTCAAAAATGTGTGATCGAAAATGTTTGTTGTTTGGGTAGATAAAGAATGTCAATTTCATATTTATTTTTAAGCTAAACAAGTCCAATGAGTTGTTTATGGAGCAGTGAGTTTTTCCAGTATGTTGTCGCATGAATTGAATGAAATACACGTGAAAATTGTTTCCTATAAATAAACAAAGTAAATCACTCGCAAAGATATTACCTTATTTTTACAAATATTGGAACAATTTCCAAAACGATTTTTACTGCACGAGGTATTAGAGAGACAAAGAATCATGCGAGTCGAACACGTCGAGAAGAAATAAATAAATTCAAAACGTTGCCTACAGAAAGTAATAACTCGTATTCGAGCGAGGCAAACACTTTTTCAAATGAATGATATTCATTCTTTCAGAAATTGAATATACTTTTTTCTCTATCATATTGCGCGATATGTTTCATGAAATGTAAATGTTTATGTTTTTAATAAAACTTTTGGAACTCGTTTTGATTCAAATATCAAATAATATTTATATGGAAAAAACAATATACGCTCTCAACGAGTGGGTTGATTCAGAGTAATTCAGTACAATGTGACAACTAATATCAACAATATTTTATTTCAATGTTCATATATTCAAAGAAAAATATAATGAATAAATAATTGTTGACAGTTGGATGAGCAAACAACACTCATGGAGGTTTTATTAGTCTTAGATATCTTAACAGAAAAATACTGAAAATTAGTTTATTAGAATAAGAATTGATAGGGAAAAGGCAATTGGAATTTTCGTCCGTATGTATTTAAACGATTTGAATGGTCGCTGCCATTTAATGTTGAAATGTTGAATAATAAGATTTTAAAATTAACAGGTCTGTTATCGTAATCATCTCATGATGGTTTCGTCCATGTGTTCATTTCAATATTTCTACATTTATTGAAAACGTTAAAGACGTCTGTACCTAGTTTATAATATATTGAATATATTTTAATAAAACAAATAATACCAAATTAATTAAATATTACATACAACGATAGTGATTCTTGAATCACTAGAGAAAGATTCTTATTTTCCGGAGGAGATACTTTTCGAACTTGTTCACCTTAACATTAATCGACATCTATGATTTTCTCCGAAAAAAAATCTATCCCATTCCTCTACTGATAATGTTGTAATCGTGAAAGGCTCCACATTTGCGAACGGGCGGCTGGAAACATCTCGCACGTCTGGGCAATTTCTTTGCGCCCAGACCATCGCCTTTATCACACGCGAAAGGCGTCACATTCAGGGAGGAACTGCAAGGGCCATCCTGACGCGACGTCCTGCAGCGCTGAGGGACAAAATGATACCTAAAGGGCGCGTTTCGCCTGGTTTCAAGCGAGTTATTTATAAAAAAACGAAAGGAATTTTGTATCATGAATCTGAAAGGGCGAAGAAAACTTTCGCGTTGTATACTATTTCGATTTAACGAGGATCAATATTCGAATAATGAATATCAAATGAAGAGGAAAAAGGGCCGAAGCCAAATTTGAGGTATCAAGGATTCCACGTTATCTACGTTATCCTGTTATAATAAAACAATACAAAATTACTTTTAAGTGCAATTTAAACATTTATATTACCTCTTCACTTACAAAGGAACCGAGAAGTTTCGAGATATCAATTATTTTGAATTCTCTGGAATATTCTAAAATAATAGAACAATGAGGAACTATTTTGAAGTGCATTTTCATATTTATTATATTTTATCACTTCGAAAGGGTATTACCATGGTAAAAGATGATCAAACATTTCTTAAAGAAATATTACGCTTTTGTAAAAGGAAAGATCATTGTATAAAGTATCATAAGAGAAAGCATTATTTTCGTTTATATTAACCAATACATTTATGTTATGGACTATGTTGGTTTCATTGTACCAGAGCTGCAGATCATTCCAGTTGACAAAATTATCCCTCTTAGCTGTATCTCACTATGCATTGATCTCACCACATTCAATTTCATTTAACAGTTAAGACCGGTGTACAAGGGCAGTTTTCAGATCCTCAAACAGTTTCTGTTCAGAAACTTCAAGATCCCAATCTAAAACTACAAAAACCAAAAGGCGCCAAAAGCCTGGACTACAAGTTTTCTGCACGTCCAATCTGTACGAAAACTGTACCATGTGTACCAGCCTTAACGCGTTCAAAAGCAACATTCATTTGTTTTCTATTCGCGCTTTTTGCTACGTTTGGACACTTCGTTCATCCGAGGCAGGCGAGCGAGGGGACCAGGCGGAGGATTTGCTACGAGGGCTCCTGGGGAGATGGGATGGATATGTGCCTGTGGCGATGGGAAACGGGTCGGGAACGGCGAGTCGGATCAAAGAATGAGACACGATCGAACGATGGGGAGCAACTGAGATGACGATAAAAAAGCTGGCAGATTTAGAAAGGTTTCAAAAGAGACGATGGTAGGGAATGTGGTGAATAATAGTGCGTTAGGATAGGTGAAACGAGAATGTTGAGAAAATTTAGTCGAAGAAACAGATAGAAAAAAAATGTTGTGAAAAGTGCAGTCAGACAGAACGGTGCTGCTTCAGACATACAATGGAAGTTAGCGTAAATTTTGTGTCAATGTTTGTTCCAAACATTGCCACCCGTGTTAATACAACCACCGTGTTAATAGGGCGTTAAATTTTTCATGATGATAGTCACATGTGCTCGAATTACGGAGTCAAGAACAAGAACTAGAAACGCAGTAGCATCGGTAAAGAGGGTTTTCTTAATAATGGTGCGGTCAATGTTTGATGCGAAGATCGAAATAAAATAATGAGTTAGCTATATGCAACGAAAACGAAGGTCTATTTGATAATAGGATGTCATGGATGTGATGGTCACTGTCCACCTCAAAGGAGATACCAGGTGAGTAGTGTCGCCAGCTTCGAGAAAACAGGATAATACACATCTTGAGAAAACTGGGGAAGAAAAATGTAGGTAAAAATTGCTCGCAAATGGAACATTGACGTTACAAATTCAAGAACATCATGATACCATAAAATTAATCTAATTGAAACCTACGCAGCTAAATATTTTAACGTTTTGGCTGATTCAAATTTTCAACAGAATTTTTTATTTAAATTCTATTTTATTTTATTTAAATATTTTTTCAACTGATTCGTTTAGAAAAGTTTGAATTACTGCACTTCAAAATACGAAATTGGTTTAAATAGAAATCAACCTTTGACATATGGGGAATTTTTACTACCAAATTGCCGTTTCGGGGGAAATTCCGTAAAACATTTCGTGACATTACTGCCGATGTATCCGGCAACCTTGCAAGTGACACTCCAGCAACAGCACTGATCCAAATCGGTAGCCAGAGGGGCTGGACTAGCGGGGGGCGACTGCAGTGGTGGCGGCAGCCACGGCAACGACGCCATCTCGCCAGTAGACGACAGCCGAAACTGCCGCGGCCGCCGTCGCCCCCCGCTGCTCAAATGTTTTAAAGTAATGGCCGCGCCACCGCGGGACACTCGCGGGAATTGGAGCGGTCGATAATTCCCCGCCCCCGGTCGGCCCCCTCCCTTTCCCTCCCCGCCAATATCTGGAGGTCAGCCGCTCCCGCCACCGACTTTTTGCTTCCGTAGAGTTCATATTTTTTAACGGCGCCCGCCGCCGCCGCCGCTCCGTGAAAGAGAAATGTACGAATTCTTTCACATCGCTGCCGACGTTAGGAATATTTCAACTGGAAGATATCGTAGGCGATTTGTTTGTGCATTCGAAGGAGGATTTAAATATTTTGGGGGGTGATGACACTTGTCAGGCATGTCCTCGCTGGTTCTGAGATAATTTGTGAATTTGCTTCCATATATGGTAGTTACTGGAGTTTGGTGTCGGACGTTTCATGAGGGTTTGTGAATTTTTTTAAGTTTGGTGTTGTGTCAATAGTGTGTTTCTGTTTTTGTGTTATTCCTTGACACAACTTGTTTGACGGAAGTCAGACTTAATAGAATTCATTTGAGCTCATTCGAATACATTCACATGATCACTGACGAGAGAGAGATTTTAACTGGAAGGTATCCTGATTGGTTTCTTTATTTGTAGTTTCTAAGTAAAATAGTTAATTCTCATATTTTTATGTTTCTGAATTATTTATGCCGTTTAGTTTATAATGCCTGTGCCTTATAATACTATACCTTTTTTGTTTTTTCTTTGTTGAATGTTATGTTAATCAAGACATTAAAAATGTCTCAATGTCTCATTGCTTTCAAAATAAACTGAGTATTGAGGCTGATGTATTCTAACAAATTTTAATCAGAGCGTATACGTTTTAAAATAAATATATGAATGTGTTTTCAGAACTGTAATGCACATTTTCAAATGAGGACCTTAAAAATGTTTCATTTATTGTAGGTATTTCTTAAGAAAAAAAAATCGCAGATTTGCAAATGTTCTTGAGAAGTAAGATAAATGTGACGTCATCAATTTATTGGTGTTATATTAACAAATATATTAACAAATATGCATACAGGATACTGAGAATTGACTAGATACATTCTGCATTTTTTAGTTTCGTCGATGATCCATATCTACCAAAAGAAGGATGATATAGCAACCTCTTTTTACATTCCTACGTACGATCGTCAGCACCGACATTAACGTGCTCTTCGCATCCTCGTTATGGGGCGGTCATAGATCATGCATAAAAAGAATCCCGTCCAGTTTTTCTCGAAATGTAGCAGACGCAAAAGGCAACTTCGATGACAAAGATGCTCGTACTTCATTCTCAGGAGCTGCGGAGTTCGTTACTGCTCGGAGCAGGGCGAGTCTCTGGGAGCGATACGGAATAAATGTAGTCGCTTAATCACTCGTTTACGCCCAAACGATGGAGTTCCCGACTGGCACGCCTTGCCCAGCGCAGTCGTTAGCTATCACAAACTTCGCAGCGTACGGGGGACTAGTTTTCTGCGTCGGTAGTTGCCAATAAAAATGTTCCATTTGAAAATGGGAACATATCTTCCAGGCGTGTGTTGTGTATTATGAGGTAGTATGAGTATTACTTATTGCAGTTGATCAGAATGTATCGTTCTGGAGCACATATCCGTAAGGTTGGAAAGGAATAATAATAAATAATTTAATATATAATAGAATTGTATATTCGACAAAATCACAGCAATAGAGAAGGATTTTACAATTTTACTTTTCTTTCTGGCCTAACCACTTAGGTCTAATCATTGAAACAAAGACAAAGAAGAGGAAGAAGAAAGGGGAAAAAATAAAAAGCATCTGTCACATGCATCGCTTTGCATGGCATGTCAGATTTCAGTATCATGGCAAACACTTGGGATTAAGAATTCTGATGGCGATATTTTCTTAATAAGATGATGATATGTAACAATTGTATATCATTGTTATCAATTATATACATATAATTATATATTATATATGAATATATAAGTAAATATTCAAGCAATGAACAATTATACTGTTACAAACTTTTACCCTAAGCAAACACTACGAAGTAGTTCAACGTTTACTCATCTACAGGTATGTTTTCCGAAACGCTTGATTCATCCTTTCAGAATTTTGAATTGAGAATTCTGAACTTGAAGACAGACATGTTTGCTCGAGTTCAAATGAATGCAACGGAAAGAACCAATTTTCTTCCACTTCGCCGTTTAGAGTTGTCTTCCCATCTTTTAAGTTCTAGACCACCTAATCATACAATTGGCTGTTTCCGCGGTGTTTTCTCTTGCGTGGGAACTTCATCTTGAATAGCAATTTCTTCCCTATATTCTTTGAAAGATAGACATTTCTTTTTTCGCTTTATGAATCTAAATGAACTCAAGATGTCAAGTAAAATATTAGAAGTTGTTGACTTCTTCAACATATCTGGCCAAACTATCTAGTATTTGTGGTACATTATTTTGATAAGTAAATGATTGATATTTAAACTTTTCTTTAGTTAAAAAATATTTATTGCCCCTTTCTAAGATCGATATTCTACTTCAAAATATACTCTCATGACTGCTGATAAATTTCAATATTATACAGCGATGAGTCTACTGTTGACTTTTAGATAACTTAAAAAATAACCGTAGTACATTAGCAAATACATACATTAGAATTTAATACCGCACATTAATTATTAGAAGACACTCACATAGGTCGCATGATACGAGTCTTTTAACGCTAGATCGAAATAACAGTATTTAAAAACTTATCAAATTATAACTAACTGGAATATTCTACAGCCATAAGAGTTCATAAACATTCAGATCAATAGAATAAATATATATCCAAATCCTGTGCCAAATCGTGGTTTTTTAAAGAAAAAAGCAGACAATAATACCAAACGCAAATTTGTAACACTCAGACTCTATTCTTAACTTCTCTCTCCACACGGGTTCAACCGACCATATCTTTTACCCGTAATATACGTCATACATTTTATAAATACATACGAATATCAGTATATCCCAATCCAGCAAATAAAGTAACTTCACTCAAAAGGTCAGCATTTGTCAAATAGAAAAATGATAGCAAGATGTATAAGCAGTAGTCCAACATATAATAATAAATCGTCTTCCAGCGATTGAATAAATCGCAAATCAGCCGTCTGATGTTTATTATGCACATGTGGACTCATACATACGATTTTATTACTGTACCATTGATTTTCAGGTGCGTCAGTTCTTACCGGAGGCGTGATATAACCGAATAGAATCTAAACTTGTTGCGAATATCGTATCTACCAACTCCACTGCTAAGGCCCACGGCGCCGCTGTCGTATAGCGGAGTAGGCATGTTGGGCTGGCGCAGATTGCCAGCGCAAATAACGCAATTACGTTGCGTCGTCTGGCAACGCTGCTGTCCCGAGGCGGCGCCCGGCGCGAAGGCGACGACGGCCCTGGTCCCAGGGAGGCATTCATCTTTAGTTACCATTCCCCTCCCCAGAGTGCGCCGGATCCGGCCCCGCGGACCGCCCTTCCATTAGGAGGACACATTATTAGCACTCGGTACACGATATAAAGCATTAAAGTCCACGCGCCCGCTGGTTCAGCTGCCTGCTGCTTGGCCCTCGCCTGTTTCCCTCCGCTCCAACCCTGCTTCGCTTCGCTCCAACCTGGCTTCGCTGCGCTCCAAACCTGCTTCGCTGCGCTCCAACCGTGCTTCGCTTCGCTCCAAGCCTGCTTCGCTCCGCTCTAACCTGGCTTCGCTGCCCTCCAAACCTGCTTCGCTGCGCTCCAACCCTGCTTCGCTACGCTCCAACCGTGCTTCGCTCCGCTCCAAGCCTGCTTCGCTCCGCTCGAACCCTGCTTCGCTCCGCTTCAACCCGACTTCGCTCTGGTCCAACCCTGCTTTGCTCCGCTCCAGCCTGGTTCGCTCCGCTCCAACCCTGCTTCGCTCCGCTCCAACCCTGCTTCGCTCCGCTCTAACCCGACTTCGCTGCGCTCCAACCCGGCTTCGATCCGCTCCAACCCGACTTCGCTCCACTTCAACCCTGCTTCGCTCCGCTCCATCCCGGCCTCGCTCTGCTCCAACCCTGCTTCACTCCGCTCCAACCTTGCTTCGGTCCCCTCCAACCCGGCTTCGCTCCGCTCCAACCCTGCTTTGCACAGCTCCAACCCGGCTTCGCTCCGTCTTCACGTCTCTTCGTCCCGCCTTGGCATGCCAGAAAGCTTCCTTCTCCGTTCCTCTCCTCACCGCCCCTCTCTTCCACTTTGCCTGCGCATCTTCTTCGCCCAACTCCTCTCTAACACGCCCTGCCATTCTACACCCTTCTCAATCTTTACTCTCAACTTTTCTGGTCCCAATTCCCTCGACACTTTTTCGCCCCTCTTAATCCTGCACTTTCTTGCCTCAATCGCCCACTCCGCTTCTTCGCTCAGCCCTCATGGGTCTTCCCTACCGCTCTTCCTCTTTCCATATCTTTCCTGATCAATTGCTCTTTGCCTCACCAATCACAGTCTCTCGGACCCGTCTTTAGATCTTCACTTTACATTTTTCTACTTTCTGAATACGCGTTTCACTACAATGGTGTTTCTCGTTCATCCCAATTATACATTCTTATATCCACACATCGACAGACGAAAGATATTTTGGTATTTCTAATGTATCTTTCTATTTTAAATAGTCGATAATAAAAATATTCTGAGAAATATCCTAGAATGGCAGGAAAGTAGTGCTAAGTAAAGACAATACAAAGTACAGTAATATTTTAAGAAGAAAACGACAACCTTATTTTTTCAAAATTTGAAAAGGCTAGCCAAATTCTCTATTTCTTTCCCCAATGTGTATGTAGTTCATTTTTCTTTCTCCTGCGACTCCGTCACCTCATCATTATCTTCATCTATTTCTCTGTAACTTCATTTCTTCACCTTCCCCTACAGTTAGATCCTTGTTACAACTTGCACTAAATACATTTTCACTCCGTACCACATCTATTTTTTACTTCTATTTTCTAACAAACATTTTTGCTTCTATCCTTCTTGTGCTGTCATTATTAGATTCCGTTTATTTACTTCGCCTCGCATTTTCCACCCGCTTCCACCTCATATTCACCATAATATTCCACGGCCGTGCTGCTCCTTTTTATTCCGTCTTCCTTTCTTTATTCTTTGTCTCCCCCGCCCCCTCCGCGTCACGGCGGCCGTGCTCGTGCTCGCGCTGGCGCCCGCGGGCGTCTCAGCGGGGCGGCCTCCGTAGCGCGTGTTCGTGGCCCAGGGAGTCTCCTCCTAACGACCCACATCCGACCGGCGGCGGCGGCAGCGCGGCCATTGTGCCACTCGCAATTACGGGCGGCTGCCATTATGACGGAGGCAGTTGGGAGCTGCCCGCCCCCTCCGCCGCGGGCGCTGTCGCCCGGTCGCGACGCCGACGCCGAAGCTACCACGCAAGGAGTTTCCTCCGCGACGTCTGGCGCGCGTCGACATGGCCCGGATGCGAGTTGTTTTTGTTGGCTTTCTTTTTTTTTTTTTTTTTGCTTTTGGTATATGTGTGTGTGTGTGTGTGTGTGTGTTTTATAAACCGTTGAAGCATATAGATTAATGGAAGTCGTGTGGAATGTACCGTAGATATGCCCCAGAATGTGATTAAAATGTTACAAGGCGTGTATATACTATTCTGTTCTAAAAAAACTAAATTATAGAGAGATAAAGAGGACATCAGAGAATAGAATGTTAGGGCGGTACCGATAAGTCACTTTTTGCCGATCGGATGATGATTATGATGAAAGTATTCGAGGAAAGTTAAGCCGTATCTTAATTTCGACATAAAATGATTGATTAATTGATGTTTCCGGGCACGTTAACAGTTGTCTTCAGACCTGTTAGTGTACTGAATGTTCTAATTCCGGGAGGTGGCCTTGATTCTCTTTCCGCAGGACAGTGAGATGCGGCGCTGACCTTCATGTGGGATTTAGGGGGTGGCTCTTTCAGATATCTCCCATCAGCAAGGCACAGCCCCAGCCAGAACATGCTCTAAAGCTCCTGACTGGACAACTGACATGGACGGTAGTGTAGTGAATTGTATGTTTGTATGTATAAGGGGAGAGGTCAAAGAAGGGAAAAGGAAAGATCGCAAGCGATCCGTGGACCCTGTGTTAGGGATCTGCTCCGGCGTTCGCCTGGTGTTGATCGGAAAAAACACGAAAAACTACCAATTGGAGCAGCTGGATGTTAGAATTCTCCTCCAGAATTCTATTTCGATCTAGCTACATTGCTAATATCGAAAACCCAATACCCAAATCTGGACGAGAACTCTACAACATCCTGGTCAAACTCGCTACAGAGACAGCGACAATGCTGAGCCCAACTGAGTCGGTTTTAATATTTGAAATTTTGCTATGGCTGGACTTAAGGGGTCTCCATTTGCCAGAGGCTCTCAGAGGTATTGCCAGAGGCTTGCCATTTGCTTAGAAATGCCCGAGAGAAATTGATTCTATTAAAATGGCGATTGTTTGTCAAGCAACTACCTAACACTTTAACATCTAAAACTTTTTTGGCGGCGTCATTGTTACGCATGCTCCCTCCAGTATCGTCGCCGTAAGGGCTACCGTCCCCTCAGGCCAAATATCGTGACTCGGCGCCGCTGCTATCCTTCCGTTCGTGTGCGCTCGTAGGAGCACCGAATTAGACACTTTCGTTGTGGCAAAGAGCTAAATAGAAGATGAATAATTGGAAAATTTATTGATTATCGATTGCCCGTTGTAGATGGCAGATATTCACAAATTTGTAAAACGTAGCTATCATTTTGGACATGCGTCTTATACATATTTTTTGATGTGAAACGCTAAGAAAGTTCGTGTCAGCTTGTCCGAAAGATGTTTCAGGTTAATTGCAAAGACAGGGGCAGACAATCATTACATGACATTACAATGAAGTACAAGTTCTAGTTTGTCATGCAAAATTAAAAAAAACATTAGAATATAACTGATGTACATATTAATTATTTTCATTTCTCCATTGCATAAATATTTCGCCGATATTTTTATACATTTATGCTTTTGTACTCATTTTACAAGCAGCTGTTGGCTACAAAATTTTGAAGGTAATGATTATTAATTACTAATTAGTATTCTTTTAAGTGTGTTCTAATGTACTTGCCGTCATATTTATGCGTCGTTTCATAAAATGGCACTGCATATATTTCCATTGTTCTTAGTAACGTGTAATATTACGATAGTACTTTCAACATTTATCCGGTTGACGTATGTTCTTAATATGAGCGGGGAACATTCTCTTCTAATGTGTTTCTCCTTTGTCTTCATCAATCTCTGCCAGTCTTATATCATGAATGCCTCTGATGATTCACGTTCTGCTACTTTTAATCTGTGTGTCTCTCGTTATTACTCATTAGCAATATTTCTGTCCTCCTTTTTTTTACGACTACCACTAGCTTTACTCCTTTTTTCTCCTCTCTCATTTATTCCATTCATCATCCTCATCCTTTATAACTTAAGTCATTTTTCCCATTTTATCCAAAATTTATTGCGTGTTCCGTTCCTACCTTACCCTCTTTAATTCCCCACCTCCCCTGCAATCTCTTCTCCTTTTACCTTTCCATCATTCCTGACGCAGCACACTCCCTTATACTCTACCGTCTGCTTTAACGCCGTCGTCCTAAACTTTCTTCGCCCTCTTTGCCGTGACTTTTCACGTATCCATGGCATTCCGAGTAATCGAACGCTGTCGACCCGCCCCCCACCCCCCCGGCGCCCCGCCCCCGCCGCCGCCGCCTCCGCCCCCACCCCCGGCTGGAGCGGTGCCATGGCCGAGGGAGCGTCGACATTTCGATAACCAGCACCGCGTGCCAGAGGCTGCGCTGGGGCGGTGGTGGCGGCGGAGGCGGTGGCGGCGGTGGCGGCGGAGGCGGTGGCGGTCACCCAAGCGACTCCGTGGTGGATAGCAGGCTGCGTATGGCGAAAAGAGTGAATTTCAAAGGACTTTGCACAAAATGTATGAAACTTGCGTAGTAGGTAAATTATTTTAACAAATGAGTTCATTTAACTAATGTCTCCTATAATGAATAAACTTTAAGAGAGAACTTAAGTATTTTCCAAAGATAAAGTAGTCAATCAGCTGACTGTGATCTATCTGGTCAACATGACGGTATGGTCGTTTTATAGAAATGAACCGCATGAGTCAAATCACAGGTTAAAAAGTCATATAATCTCAGACGTTTCAAATTCCAAACTTTTGCATTCTTCTTCAGATACAATACGTTTCCCAAGAATATTATTAGTCACACAACTGAGAGCCACCTGGCCAATAAAAATAATAAATATAATGTTAGGAACAGTATATTTACTATTTTTTAAACTCTTCAAGTACTACCGTTGTTGATACCTAAGTGGCGAAAATTCCTTCCCGCCCTCAGTCATACGTGAATTCGTGAATTCACCATCGCTCATTTTATTGACTAAGACTGTCAATTGCATATTCTAATAAACAGTGGCTTAGGGAAGGAAGGAATTTCGCTTGCTCTATAGTGCAACCGATTTTTCTGCGAAAACCAAAAGCAACCAGCATCGTCCCCGTCGAAAACACTAAATATCGCATGTTCGAAATGATACAGCCTGTTTGCGAATGAATCATCCATAATTTCGAAAAGTTGAAGTAGACTAGACTAGACAATTTTCTAGGCATATTTTTGTACAGAAATAGAGTATTAGAAGAATGCATTAAAACTGCTTTTCAGGTCTTTTCTACCATTTCAGTGCGTCACATTACTGATTAAAATTTCATATTGCGAACTCAAACTGTTGCTACTTCATGTAGTAAACAACTCTTTAACCACGTGGCATGAGAACTAATGTGCGCGCCGAGAGAATGCGTTTTGTGCCTCTGAACCGAGCGTATTCCCACGCTAAACGAGCGTAAGGAACGTTCGTGTGGCAGTCATGAAGTGAAAATGGAGGCAGTGCTTCTTTTATTTTCCGTTGTCACGCATTGCTGATATAGTTTTAACACGCTAACGAGATACGGGAACAAACACGTAGAACCGACTCGAGGTATTAGAGCGTGGGTCGGAGCAAAAGGTCACTTAGATCCTCCCGATAATCCAATGTGGTCCCGTCACAAGAGGGCATTTGGAAAGGAACGTCTCCCAGGAGAGAAAACATTATGATATTTCCTGCAGCGAGTTCATCTGAAGGAGCACTTTCATGTAAATGAAAGGCAAGCGCTAACGTGTTTCAGAAGCAACCGTTGTAAAATTTCTTCGTCGTTAATTGTCATATTATGATGTTTGTATACTACATAAGATCTAAATAATATTATTGAAAAAGAGAAGTGGTTTCATAATTTTTTATCATTCAAAATTCAGAAAAAATTATTAAAATATATGCTGTCAGAAACAATTCACTTACCCGTTAAACTGTTTTATAAATTCACTAAACGAATGTATTGGTATTAAAACCAATACGGGATCGTCTCCACTTCATTCAAACTTTGAAAGTAAGTAGTAAAATCAAGGCTTTAATTACAATTCACTTGTAATGATCCTCAACAACCTACGAGTGCATTGGTTCAGTTCGTAACATTCTTACATTCGTTTCTCGATGGAGGCTATTCAACGAGTAACTGTTTTTCATCCCATAACAACGCAAGATTTCCTCCTAAGAAGGCCGAAAGGGTTACCCCAAACGTCTAAACACGGGATTAAACCTTTAACGATTGTAGGAACTTCCCGTTTCATTATCTTGCTCCTCCAATGATCTCGCAGCCTCCCGCCACAATCGCTCTTCCTCCAGATCTTCCCCAGCCTCCACTTCAGTTCATCTTCCGCTTCGCTTGCCAAGCAGTCCTCCTCCTCCTCCTTTGGACGTCCTCCCCTCACGAGGACATCTACGTAGGGCGCACCCTGCTTCGTTCAAGTGTAGTCACTCGGCTAAGCTACCCCCCGAACGTAGCGAGTGACACTATAATTCCCCCTTTGCTCCCTGTGGACGCGGCGTCTCTGTGACCCTGAAGCCCTTTGGAGAGTAATCTCCCGTAAGGGGTTTTGAAGGCCGACGCTTTCGCGTGATACCGTGTGCTATTCACTTGTGGGAAGGGGAAAAAAGTTTATTTTCTATGCGGGGAAATTTAAGCGACCTGAAGATTGGCGACGGCCCTTGGCAAGACTGTCTCACGCTTAGGGATGCAGGGGGTTAAGGTGGGTCGAAGAAAGGCTTCTTATAGAAGGGTTCACCTTGCGTTTACACAAGTTGAGCACACGTTTTCACTAAAGGTTGAAAGAGTACGTCATATGTTTACACATTACGTATATAGTAAACGACCATATAAAAATATCTGAAAGTTCATACAAAGTTGTGGTTTACGATTCAGAGAAATATTTATGTTCAACAACACTTGACATAATCGTTTCAGTACATCCTTTGGGTTGCAAAATAATATTTTACTAAACTCCCAGATGAAATCTAATCAAGATGAAAATACATTCCTGTAGTGAATTCATAAAACTGTTTACATTATGAAATGTTATTCTTTTCTGTAATTCTTACTGTTTGTAATTTCAATATTTATATCGTAACTTAATTTATTTACTCTGGAAAACACGTGAATAAATAAAAATACAATTTCACAATACGTTTAGATTAATAAACTTTTATTCTTCCGCAATATCCGCGAAAGCGATGTACAGCATATTTTATCTTTTAATACCGCGATATTCATTCCAAATCACAGTACAGCATTTCTGTTATTCGACAAGTTCCTGTCCTAAAATTTTAATTTAAAACTAATAATGTTCGCCGAGCATTTCGTATGAGGGTATCCCTTCACGCACCGCAAAATCATTGCCTTTCATTTCCGCCCGCCCCCGCCTCGCCACGTCAGTGCACATATTACTGCGCCCGCGAGTTGGAGCGGCGACGCAGGCAAAGCGCCACAAGAGCGGCTGCGTCGGCGCCGCCCCTCTTATATCTGCCAGGAGCGCCTCCAAATCCCCCGGAGGCGCCGCGTGCTACCCGGCCACCCACCTCCCGCGCCGCGCCGCGCATCGCCTTTGACAAAAACGGCCCGAATCCCTCGCGCGGAGTTCCACAGGGTTCAGAGCGCGGACCGCGGCCGCTGCTGCCGGTGCCGACGTCGCTTCCCGTCGCCACTGATGCCATCCTCAACGACTGTTATAGTGGTTATAGTGGTACTCGCTGCTCTTGCCGCAGTCCCCGTTCCTTCACCTCCTCCCATGACTGTTACCCCTCTCGCGGAGTTCCACAGGGTTCTGAGCGCGGACAGCTACCGCTGTTGCCGGTTGCGACGTCGCTCCCCGTCGCCACAGATGACATCCTCAATGACTGGTATAGAAGCACTCGCTGTCCTTGCCGCATCCCCGTTCTTTCGCCTCCTCCCATGAATGCTATACCTCTCGCGGAGTTCCACAGGGTTCAGAGCGCGGACCGCGGCCGCTGCTGCCGGTGCTGACGTCGTTCCCTACCGCCACCGATGCTATCCCAACGACAGTTACAGAGGCACTGCCCTTGCCGCAGTCCCCGCTTTTTCATCTCTTCCCCTGACTGTTACCCCTCTCGCGGAGTTCCACAGGGTTCAGAGCGCGGACAGCGGCTGCTGTTGCCAGTGCCGACGTCGCTCCCAGTCGTCACTGATGCCATCCTCAATGACTGTTGTAGAAGCACTCGCTGCCCTTGCCGCAGTCCCCGCTCTTTCATCTCCTCCCATGACTTACTCCTCTCGCGGAATTCCACAGGGTTCAGACCGCGGCCGCTGCGACGTCACTTCCCGTTGTCACTGATGCTATCCTCAACGACTGTTATAGTGGTACTCGCTGCCCTTGTCGCAGTCCCCGCTCTTCCTACCCCCTGCTATTACTGCTCTCTCCATCACCTTTTCCCCCGCTACCCATCTCACCTTTACCACAAATACCGCCACCGCCTTCCCCGTCCTCTCCTCGTCCCACCTTCCCCGTTGCCATCACTGCCTCCACTTCCGTTGCCACGGTTCCCAGCCAGATATTCCGCGACCACTCCACCCATCAACCCCTGCAGCGCTCCCCCGACCCCGTTCACAGCTGTTCTCGCAAACATTGCATCTACCGCTGAACCACATCAGCCTGGCCTCATCCGCTGTTCCCTCACTCCTCATCCTTTCGCAGCCGCCCCTGACGCAGTATTTGCACTTCATACATCGTGCCATCACTGCTACCCACACCACCTTTGTTGTAACTACCACCATTGGTCCCGCCATCCCCGTCGTTGCCACTACTGGTTTCCCCGCAGTTTCTCCCCCAGATCCGTACCCTACCATTGCCACTACCGGCCCCGCTCGTACCTTTGTAGCTGCCCTTGTCGTAGTCCCAGTTCTTCCAACTCCTTGCCATTACTGGCAACCCCGTCAACCCCGCCATTACTGCCAACACCTTTGCAACTATTGCCACTGCCATTCTCACTACCCTTGTCTCCTTCACCTTCCAATTTGCCATCTCTGCCTGGCCCCACCTCAGACTTCCCCGCTACCATATCTCCTCCTCCATTCCTTCCGTTATTGACACTATTACCACCGCCGCCGGTTTCTTCCCCACCATCACAACCGCCCTTATCTGCACACACTACTACCCACCACTTCAGGCACCCACGTCACCTATTCCCACCAGCTCCGCCTTCCTCGCTGCCATCACCACCCTCTCTGCTCCACCTCCGTTGCCACGCCTCCCCAACCACCCCCGCCTCCGCCACACTCGTCGCCGCCGCTGCTTCGCAAAGGCCCATTGTTAAAGATTCCATTTTACGTGTTTCCTTTCCATCGCGAGGAGGTCCGTGCTGGGCGTGTCGCCTCTTTATCGTCGCCTCAGGTGGCCCTTTGACGCGCCGCGCCGCCACGCCGCCGAGGAGACGCGGCGAGGACGGCGCAGCGAGGCGGTCTCGACCCGGGAGGACTGAGGAAGCGCGCTGTCTTGCAAGTGCTTCGTCGCCTTTCTAGATCTGATCGACACCGCCCACTTTTTCTCACATGCTGTACCATCTGCCTATTTTTTCGTTACGTTACATGTTACGTCTCCTCTTTGAAGATTCCTCACTACATTACGTTACCTTTGATATATTTTTTTACAGAAGACGTTCGTTTTTTTGAAATCAGAAAATTTTCGAAAAGATTAGAGATTTTCAAGGTCAGTTTATTTGTTTATTTTGTTACTCGAATATTCCCTGTCATACATTTGTTAATTTTGTATTACGCAGTCTGTCCTCTACGCCTGGGGTCTAAAATATCCACTACCTGATTGTCAATAATAAATTGTGAGGTAACATAACATTATTTTCTTCAACTAAATTTCTGTTTTAAAGGGCTAGGAGGGTGCATTATGTTGATACATCTGAAAGGACATTATTGAGTTTAATATTCTAAAAGTTAATTTTGGAGGGATTTGAATGAGTTCGAAGTGTCACTTCATTCTAATTTTGTGTCGATTTCTCTTCTCGTATTTTCCCGAAAATTTCATTAGATTATTCCCAGAAACATTCGGCTCTATACATTCTCCTCCATTATAGTCTCTTGCATCTCGCAATACTCCAATAACATCTCACAATTCTCCGTGTCTTATCTCTTTGTTCTATCTTTCTCCCTCCCGCTGCCCCGCCCGCTTCTCCTGGTGCACATCTCGGGGTCCCAAGCCCTCATATGCGTCTCAACGACCGTCTTCCGGCAAAGCTATGGCCTATCACTATGATCATTTCAACTCTAGGGTTCTTGGGTCGTCTCTCGGCACACCACATTACAGTTCGCTAAATTAATTGCCTATCACCACGCACCCAAGTACTCAACGCGGCTACCTCTGCCATTGCCATTTGCTCATAGGTTGCTCTATAGCACCTCTTGATACCACAATAATCCTTCGCTCCTAGATTCCATCGTAATCTTGCCGCGTTATCATTTGCGTGTATTTCATTAGCCTTTTCTCTTAGTATTTTGTTTATGACTTACTTCGTCTAAGTCAGGATAGGAGTGCTAAGAGCAGACATTCACGAATTCACGGGGGAGGAGTAATCATTTTGTAAAATAATTTTCATTTATGTAATTGTAAGTTAAAAATTTTAAAAGCATTAAGTTTTACTCTTGAAGTTTACTGCAAACTTTCTTCACTGCAAACTTTTATCACTCAATATGATAACTCTTAATGAATGATACGTAACGAGAAGGAAAAAAAATTAAGTATATCATTTGTATATTTATGTTTCAGCACTAATAAGTGTATTTTTACTTTTCCAAAGTTTTGTTTATATTTGAACGGTGCATGATTAAGTTATTTTCAATAATGAAATGGACATAAATTTACTGTGACACACATCATTCGTTCAAATTTAGAATATTCAATTTCATGTTCCCAACCTCTAAAGATCCGCGTTACCAGAAAGATTGAAAGGAAATAATAGGAAGTTAAAGCTTGGTAAACCGTTCATAAACCATTCATTTCTATTAAGAAATATCTCAGTTCTCAAAGAAATTCTATCCTTTGAATCTTGTGATTAATCATGGTAGCCAATTATCAATCAGGCACTATTTCGAAAATAACAATCGGAGATAACAATTCTTCGATAGTTTATATTACTTCCGGCAATCGAAAAATTTCTTATGATTAATTGCTACCACAGTTATTTATTCTGACTGGCTGCACTACTACAATGTTTTCATGAGTCTCAATGTCAACAAATTGATGAGTGGACGATAATCTTACTGAGGGGATGAATTATGAATGACAAAAGTGGAGTTAACTCACGAGTTTCACTCCAAACGGAACAAGAGAGCCCGGTAGAAACCTACCGCGAACAAGCTTTGTCCATCACAGACTCTACAAGAAGTGAATGCTTTTTTTTAAATGAAGACCTGGAGGAAGAAATTAAATAAATGGACGCTACTCCAAATATCACCACCGACTTGTTACTTTCTCGCTATAGAGTAGAAAGGAAGTTATGTAATGCTGCGCGAAAAAACCGTGAGTTTTCGGAAGAAAAACTCTTATTACAGGGCCATGGTATTGAAAATATGGATACTTAAGTTGCTAAATTTAGAAAAAAAATCCTCTAACACATGGTGTAGACACAATCCAGAACGGTAGCGGCTAAACCGTTCAGCCAATTATCACCAAAATTGATATTCCTCCATCGATCTGGTTGATGTCGCGGCCCCTGGAGTTTGAATCCTTTATTTTAATTGTGTTGGCTGCTTCACAAGAAGCCCCAGTCACATTTTCAAAATTTTCAAAAAAATGGCTCCAACGTTTTTTATTAAATTTGGTTGTGTGAAGGATATTTTAAGAGAATGGTGCGGGTGTCTTTTCATTGAAAACTTTGCTTTTTTTTTAATTGCCAAAATTCAAAATTTTTTCGGCGTCTTCCAAGAACTACAATTATGAAAATAGAAATTATTTCCTTAATGAAATTGTTCCTTAAATATTTTTCGGAGACAATTTTTCGAAAATTTGAATACTTTTTGCTTAAGTTTACGAGAAAGTACGAGCGAGAAAGGACGTGCTGTTTTAGCACCACCACCGGGGTGGAGGGGTGAAGACAGCCAGGCCGCGATGGCGAACACAGGCGGCGTAGGTTGGTAACACGACTTACAAACTTACACAATACTTGTGTAGGTGTGTAAGTCGTCAATGCATAGTATAAAAACCGGGAGCGATAGCTCAGTGCATCAACTGATGTCACTGCAGCGCCTCTGACCGGGAGGTCCTAGGTTCGAGTCCTGACGGCGGCAGGATTTTCAGCTAGGTCGAATTCAGTCGCTGTCTGGAGGAGAATTGTAGTGGCCGGCTGCTCTGATCGGTAGTTTCCCGTAGTTTCTCCGATCAACACCAGGCGAATGCCGGAGCAGTACCCTACCAGACGGACCGCGCGCGATCTGCCCTTCCTTTTCCTTGTCCTATCCTTTCCTCTTACACACACACACACACTTACACTAACATGCACTACACTACCACACATTCCGGGAGACTGGTCGGGAGCTTAGAGCTCGTCCCGGCTGGGGCGGTGCCCCGCTGGTGGGAGAATCCTGGTTAGGGGGAAACCCCACTAGCTGATGGTAGGTCGGCGCCGGATCTCGCCGTCCAGCGGGGGAAGATCACCGCCATCTCCCCAGAAAAAACATTCTCTACACTAACGGGACTAATAACCAAAGCAGTTGACGCGCTCGGAAACACGAAAAAATCAATCAATCAAGCAAGCATATAATAAAAGGTATCAGAATGGGAGGGGTTCCTTGGGGAACTAAGTGTGCAAATATATTCTGCGACTTACACACCTACACAATACTTGTGTAGGTGTGTAAGTCGTGTTGCCAACCTGTGTCGCGATCGCGGTCTGGCTGTCTTTACGCCGCCCCGCCCCGGTCGCCAAGCCGCGCTCCAGCCTCACCCCTCCCGCCGGTCCCGCCAGCGCCACGGGGTGCCAAAGGGCGAGGATGCGCGGCCAAAGGGCGCGACCGAGGGTTCACCCACGTGCTGACACGTGCCGTTCGATCTCTCTATCTCTCTCCCACGCAACCCGCTGACATGGCCTTCGCTCTCTGTCGCTGTTTACGTTGGGGGGAACAGTATCGAGAGCCCTTTAGACAAACGAACACGGCATTTGTGTCTGACTATAACTTCGTCTCTAGTGCATCATAAACACACTATTTTGATGTTAAGCTTTTTGATGTTGATGTTGACAACACAATTTAAATATGGGGTGTAGGATAACGAGAGATCTGTAGACGAACGAACATTGATTTTAAATTTGAATAGACTTTTATGTCGAGTGCATCATAAACACGGTGTACTAATTTTCATGTAATATTTGTCAGCACAAGTATGATAGAGGTTGTGTGCAGTAACAAGGGCACTGTGTATTAACAAATGTGCATTTCGAATCCCAAAATACATCGAAAATATCGAGTGACACATCAACACACCTCCCTAAATGTTGCTTAATAATTTTGTTGTCCATTAAAGTCGAGTACATGTGTGCAGCAATGAGAGCTCGGCAACTGGAAAAGTATTTTCATTCTAAATATAGTTCATGTTATGACAAGGGATTGGTAAATAATAACTTAAATTAGAATACTACTAAAACAGTTTTGACACCAAGAAACTTCTATAAGAGGAATTTCGACAAATTTTCTGATACATAATAATTTTATTATGAATTATTATACACAACAACTTAATCATGCATTCAGCAATTCTTATCAGGACACCTAAATATCTATATTTTATTTCACTCTTCTGGTTATCAAGAGAAAACTCGGTTTTTATAGTTAAATATTCTATGACATTTCGTAAGTAGCGCTAGATTTGTCCTGTTTTACTTACGTTACTTACGTTTACTTAAGTTTTCAGACCTCAACTAAATGCCGAGGCAATATCTTCACAGAATGGATGAAATTTTAACAAGTCCTCTTGCAATCACTGAAGTCACATCGTCAGTTACGGTGTTTGACTTTATACCCAAACCCAAACTCTCTATTTCCCACAAAACGATTTTTACTTTACACTGCCAAAATACAAAAATAAAGTTGTAGAATTAATAATGCAAAATTAAAAACTGTACTGTAAATATGAGCATATGTATGTATTCGATTTAAAATTGTATTTGAATACTGGAAGGCTAAATGAAACGGGCATTACTCAAAACAAAGTTTGTTGAAAATGTTCATAAATAACTTTTATTTTATTATTGTTATTGAGGTAACGTACGTACGTGTTTTCCTGTTTTATTTTCTTTTCGTTTTCCACTATTACTTGCTTTTCCAGCAATTTCACCCTATTTTTTTATTATACAGTAATCATGCTTATTCATTCCGGTCCTTTGAAACGTTTTGATTTATGAAATCTCGAACTATTCATTTGTCTCGCATCTTTCAGAGCAGAATCATCCATTTCGTAATACTAAAAACGGTACTTACTCATGACGTAATAACCAAAAATACATGACCTAACTTTCCTTAATTCAGAGCGGAGCCACATTTTCGCTCCTGCAAAACACGCAAACGCAGCTGGTTTGCAACAAGACCTCCCATTTCGCTACCTATTTGGGCTAAAATATATGGTATATAAACTATATTTACGCGTGCATTCGCATTTTTGCCCGGGATAAAGATGTGTTGAGTAATGAGAGGGCGGTCTTTCCGACCGCGTTGCATGCGAGGGTCACCGTCGGGACGATGTGCCTTTGTTTCCCGAGGTACGAGCCTGGGAATATATTGTTTGCAGGCAGCACGGGGAGTCAGAAGGGAGAAAAGAGAGGCAGGGCCTGAAACCAGCGGGCGAACCTCAGAACTGCAGGTGACCCTCGGAACAAAAGATGCATTACGAGTACTTTGGTAATGATTATGTTTCGGTATGGGATGCAATAAAGGATAATTGACGTGAAATGTCTTACATGTACCGGGTATTTTTGGCTTTTTGGTGTATTATAATTGATTGATAAGTGATTCCGGGCGAGTCAACTGCTGGGGTCATTACTCCCGTATGTGTAGCGCATGTTTGGTACTAGACGGAGAGATCCGGTGCCGACCTACATGTCGTTTGGCGAGTGTTACTGCAAACACGCGCCTCTCACCAGCGCCCCCCCCCCCGACGCATGCTCTAATCTCCCAGAGTCTGGTCGCCCGATGAGTGTGTTAGTGTAGTGCATGTAAGTGTAAGTGTATGTAACCAAGATACGACAAGATAGGCGAAGGGTTCGTGGCCCAATTGTTGTACTGCTCTAGTATTCGCCTGGTGTTGATCGGTAAACCACCAGAGCAGCTGGCCGCTAGAATTCTCCTCCACAGAGTTGCTGAATTTGATCTAGCTATCTAGCTAGCGTGGAAAATCGTGCCACCTACGGGACTCGAACCCTAGGACCTCCCGATCAGAGGCACTTCAGTGACATCAATTGATGCCCTGAGCTACCTCAACCGGTTTGGTTGTTAGGTAAGATGATTAACTAAATGAATGAAAAAAAATAATTATAGAAATATTTTTAATACAATTATAAAAAGAATATATTAATATATTCATATTTTTAAATTATAAATTATATTGATTTATCAAATGTACCACTTCCTGAACTTTTATATCCTGCAGGTCTCTTCATTTACATCCATTTTCTTTTCCTATTCTTTCCCTTCCCCTTTCCCCCACCCCCATCTTATGTCCTCCGGTTCTTGCCACGTTTCCGCACGCGATCGGACGCGAACAAATTTATACGCGCTTCTATAAAGCGCTGCCTAGAAATACGACGCCTGCTTTCGAGAAACTATTTTTATTGGCGGCCCTAAAAGCCGTGTGTACACGAAGGCAGCCTCGTAAGACGAAAGGGTGGCGCGTGTTTTCTTAACATTTGGCTGCGTACGCATGCAAAAACACGGGGAAAATCGAAGGGACGCCGGGGTTGATGTCTGCGGAAATAAGCAAAGTCGACGGATGTTGGCGTACTAATGAAATCTGCTTCTTTTGTTTTGGTTGCTCTTTGAATACGATCGGATATTAATGTATTGATTGAAATGGTTGTTCAGTTCCTGGAACGTTTCATACAGTTTCTTGTTCTATTTTCGAATTCTCTATTTAAAAATTTTAATGGCCAATTCTTTTGTGATTAATATAGTATTTATGTATCTCAAGAAATACGATGCAGAATATAAATAAATGCTACCGCTATAATTGACCTTCACCTATAATAATATTTAATATAAAATATTTATTTAACATTTAAATGCAAATATTTCTACAAAAAATTTTCAGATTTCGTACACAAATTTGATATTTGTTCAGCATTTAATGCTCATTCGGTAAGAGAGAGAAACCTGCATTATTCTTCCATAACAATTAACAAATGTCTTTGTTATTAGGAGAAGGCTAATGAAAAAACTATAAAAAAGGCATCGGATATCGGAACATTATGAGTTCATTACTCATAATGTTCCGATATCAAATTCACAAAATAATTTTACTTTACTTAATGTATTAACATTGAAGCTTAACGATCACTATCATCTCGTTTTGTTAATTAATGAAATAAAATACAGATAAACGTATTGGTTTGAACCTTTATTTATTCGATTTTTCTTATGAACTAGTTGATTGGCGTTGCCCTGGTAATTACCACAATTATCTATTAAACAGCTGCGGCCGTCCCAACCCAATCGCCCCCCACCCGCGCCACACCTACGCTCGTCACTTCCCCCCCCCCTGCCCATTCTGACCGCTCTGACCGCACCCAAGGCACCGCATGATCTGCCGCCCTGCACAATGCATGCCCCGCCCGCACCTTCCGCTCCGGTCGCTGCGCCCACCGATGGCAAAGGCTTGCAAAACATCGATATATCGATACTTCGGGACATCATCAAAAGATTTTCGATGGCGATGAAAGCATCGACAAACATCGATGTTTAAAATATCGATGTTTTAAATATGATGATGAAATATTTCGAAGTAGAATGTCAAGAACACAAGAATTGAGATTAAAGAATATTATGCCTGAAATTTGACCGTCATCTTAATTTTGTAATCAATGTTCTGTGTAGTTATGGTTAAAATTGTAGTTATTACCGAAATAATAAAAAAAAGGTATCAACACTGGAGAAAAGTTGAGAATAGGAAACGGTTTCGTGCCACCTTGCGCTCCTATCTAACAACTTCTCCGAAATTAATGCAATAACCCATGCAACCCATTACGACATAGCTACCACCTACCAGCTTCTAACTAGAATAAAAAGTAGATATCCATTGGATTCATTCCTCAGCATATTCCGAAAGATGAATTAATCCCATAGGTGCTCTGTGAGTTTCATATTGATGAATAGTTATCTGTAATTGTAATTATAAATTAAGTTTAATTGTAAGTCTGCCAACATATGATGTAGTATATACATAATACTGAACTATCTAGGTACACTCATTTAAGAATAAATATGTATATTAAAAAAGAGAAGTGTTTATTGGGAAGTGACGTGCAGTGCAAAGTACAGCAGAGAAATATCGAAGGAACTGGTTCAATGGTTTTAGTAAAGTGCAATGCAGTAAATTGAAGGGCAGTGCTATTCCAGTTCGGTGTGGTGCGGTCTTCACTGTGCAAAAAAAACAGTTCGGGTTTAAATTACAGACGCTTCTTTTCATTTTTTATGCAAGTTGATGTTTTTAGAATCGTCAATTTTTATATAATAATAATCATAATAATAATAATAACGTAATTATTCAGTCACCTAAAAGCTGTGTGTACACGAAGGCAGCCTCGTAAGATGACCTAATTATTATTATACTTTTTATTATATTACCATATTTATGTAATTAACTGCCACCGAGTTCTACCCAATCGCAATTTAAATAAATTTATCTTTATCTACCCCACATTACGAGTTTCCAGTTACACAAATTTCGAAGAGTAAAGAATTTGGAGAAACGATTTAGAGTTATGAACCTCTTCCCATGGATAAGAGCCAAAATTTATTGCTTATTTATCCTTGAACATAGATTTTATTACATGAGAGGGTTTTTTCTGTTTTCAAAATTTAAGTAGTATATGATTTAGTGTAGGGATCACAGAATTTTGAAAATGTGCACACAATTCACTTTTCCCCATAGCACGTCATACGCAGTTTTAACTGTTTTTTGACGTAAAATAAATAAATAAATTCCCCTGTTTTCTAGACTCGTCATAAATACGTATGCAAAACTTGAAAGCAATCAGAAATTACTGGAAATAAATGTAAGACACACGCACGCACAGAACATTCCTATAAAATACGTTTTATATATGAAGATTTATAAAGATTTATAAAATTTGACTGGAGTATATTATTCTCGTAATGTATTTTAAGAGAAAGACAACTTGTGATATTTATAAGTGATATTTATAAGCGAGTTCGACTTGCATCCGCTTCCAATAAAGTGTTTCACAATTATTTTTCTCTCAAACAAACGCCGGTTGTGTTTCCCAAGAAACCCAACGTGTTTTACGATGTGGATATGTTTCCTCGACTTTATTACACCGTTATAATTTACCGCGTTGACGAGCGTTATTTCTTTCTAATACCCGAAATGAGCTTCATCATCGGAGACGCCGCCGTGGAATGCAACGCCACGGAGTCAGCACATCCCAGCGCGTGGAGGAGGAGGAGAAGGGAATTGTGGAGTTGTCAGAATCTTTTAAAACGTCACGCAATCCGTGAAGGCGGCGGCCGTCGTCACTCATCCGGAAACAAGCGAGCGGCGCCGCGCGTGTGGAGGAGGGGCGGTAGATTGGTTGGTTGGTTGGTTTTTTCGTGTTTCCGGGCGCGTCAACTGCTTCGGTCATTAGTCCCGTAAGTGTAGTACATGTTTGTTCTCGGGAGATGGCGGTGATCTTCCCCCGCTGGATGGTGAGATCCGGCGCCGATCTACCGTCGGCTAGTGGGGTTTGCCCCTAACCAGGACTCTCCCACCTACGGGGCACCGCCCCAGCCGGGACAAGCTCTAAGCTCCAGACCGGTCTCCCGGAATATGTGGTAGTGTAGTGCATGTTAGTGTAAGTGTGAGTGCAAGGGGAGAGGGTAGGACAAGGAAGAGGAAGGAAAGATCCGCGCGGTCCGTGGCCTGTTTGTTAGGGTACTGCTCCGGCATTCGCCTGGTGTTGATCGGAGAAACCACGGAAAACTACCGATGAGAGCAGCCGGCCGCTAGAATTCTCCTTCAGGCAGCGACTGAATTCGACCTAGCTGAAGAGCTAGTGTCGAAAATCCTGCCGCCGTCAGGACTCGAACCTAGGACCTCCCGGTCAGAGGCGCTGCAGTGACATCAGTTGATGCACTGAGCTACCGCTCCCGGTGGGGCGGTGGAAGGGGCAGCGAGAGTGGGGAGAGCATCGACGTCTTGGACGCTGTCACCGGCATTGCAACCAAAGACTCTGTGTTGGTCGCTAGATGACTACAATTATTCCATCCCTTAATAGTGTCAACAACTCCTCAACACCATTCCCACAATTTCCTGACTTATACTCTTTCAATCTAACTCATTAGAATTTCTGTATCTGCCGTAGTCGCATGGGAAGAATTCAAGCAAAGGATCCCGTACCTCCAAGGCTAGTCGCAAAATGAGACGCAGGTCCGTGACGTGACTTATGGTGAGTTTCTGCGAACCACTGCTTATTGGACGCGCGGTGGTGCTAGCCTTCTTAAAAGGATTACTATTTTTATTTAATGAATTTACGGGTGTAGAGAAAGCCCTCCTCGATCGCTTGAATTTGCACGATCCCTTGATCCGCTCCTGAACCCAACACCGGACCTCTGACACCACCACCGCTTACTGACACCATATCATGTCATGCTCTCCACTGCCCCCCCTCACTTCATTATCAACCTCAACCCGTCACAGCCTCCTGACACCACCATCGTTCGTTCACACCATCTCCTACTGTGCAGTTCACTGTCCTTGTTTTCGACACTAGCTTGTCAGCTAGGTCGAATTCAGTCACTATCTGCTGGAAAATTCTAGCGTACGGCTGTTCTGATCGGTAGTTTTCCGTGGTTTCTCCGATCAACACCAGGCGAATGCCGGAGCAGTACACTAACAAACGGGCCACGGACCGCGCGCGATCTTTCCTTCCTCTTCCTTGTCCTATCCTCACCGCTTCCACAGACACACTAATATGCACTACACTATCGCACATCTCGGAAGACCGGTCAGAAACTTAGAGCTTTCCTGGCTGGGGCATGTGCCCTGCTGGTGGGAGATACTTGGTTGGGGAAAACCCCGCCAGCTGATGTTAGGTCGACGCCAGATCTCGCCATACGGCAGGGGAAAGCCTCCGCCACCTCCCGAGCAAAAACACGCACTACACGTACGGGACTAATGACCATTGTAGTTGACGCGCCCGGAATCTCTAACAATCAATCAATGTCCTCGTCTCCAAACTCAACCCTGTCATAGCCTCCTGTCATCATCCATCCTCAACCCGACATAGCCTCCAGGCACCACCACTGCTCATTGACACCATCTCCTGCCACACAGTTCACGTCCTCTGCCTCATCATTTCCTCCTTCTCCACCGACTCCTCGCCGCCGCCGCTGCTCCAAGAGCGTCCGCCTGGACCCAAGGTCGACTGGTTCCTGGCCCGAGTGCCCCCCCCCCTCCTTCGTCTGCCCGAGGCGTCCGTGCCCTGCCCCCCGCCGACTCATCCCCCCTCCGCCACCTCCACGCCCCCTTCGGCTCCGCAAACCCGTGGACGCGTCCTGCGTAGCCGCCGTGCTGTGGGTCGGATTGGGGGAAAAGCGGGCAGAAAGATATCCATTGGATTAAACATAGTTTGAGACTATATATTCCTTGAGTGGAGTTCTCCCTGATCTCGGTTGTCAATTAGATGCGAAACGGTATCTCCAAAATTGTTCTGTTTTAAGCCGCCGTGTTGAATATAGTTGTAGATTACATATCAAGTACTAGCAAGATTGTTATATTTAAGCAAAATTTAAATAAAAATATTTAAGTAAAGATATGCGGAGAAGCAAAAGTTACTATAGTGATAAGGTTTTACATAATTCTTACGTCTTCTTGCTTTCCTTTTTGTTCATTTAATAATCCAGAAGAGGTTAACGAAAATATGTAACAAGTTTTGCTAATAATTAATTAACCTCATTATTACATTTTATGTTGCTCATTTTTCTTTCGCTGTACATTTATTATTCAAACGTTTAGAAATAGGTAAAACAAATAGATGAAATTAATAAACTATTAATGAAATATGCCATAGTTATAAGCTAATGGATACAAAGTAATGGGGAATGACGAGACATAAATTAATTTTTTTATCGCGAACAAGTACGTGAAAATGAGAATTCCAAAATCGGATAAATGTATTTATGAAATCAACTGGAGATAAATAAAATAAATAGATAGATAGATACTTATTATTTCTGCAGGTAGGTTTATACAACCTGGTGGCAGAACACTACAATTTACATTTTACAATTACAATTGGCCAAAACAACATGAAAAATATTATGAAAACATTACGCACTGTATCTGTCTCATTTCAGGTAATCTTAAATCATCAATTAACTGTACAAATTTGAAAAAAAGAAAAAAAAAGAATTGTGCCCTTTTGATTGCGTATTTCAAACCATCGTGCACCTTCGTCACCGTTGCCACTACTGCCGCCGCTATTTGCCGATGCCCCGAGGGCTCCCGAAAAGTACCGTGCGAGACCTTTGTTGTCGAAACAGGAAAGTTTCGTGTTGTGGTTCGTTTATCACGAGTGTTGGGGCCTCCAACACCTTAGGGAAGCGTCATGTGGAAGCGTGCAGCAAGTGGAATGGTCTATGTGGTGGAGAGCTGCAGGCGAAACTTCTCCTGGAACACAGACTTTACGATTCTCCTGGAATACGTTTATTTTGGAGATGAGATATTCGAGTCGATGGCCTGAACATGGAGCTCCGAAAATGTAAATCTTCAGACTTTTTTGCCATTTCAATATTTTGAAACCAAATGTAATTTCTAAAACAATTTATTTTTCCTACTGGACTGCGATATACTTTTTTAAATATATTTTCGCATTACGTTATGAAGTAATGCAAGAAAGTTTTGCAAGAAATTGTTTACCTTTTAGGTTTTTTCAATTTTACAAAGCAGAAATCACATTTTGTTATTGTACTATAGAAAAAACAGTGATTCTTTGAATTAGGCGTTTTCTTGGTAGTTGTTCCAACCAAGCACATTTCCTAAATAATATTTTTATAAATTGATCGGTATTAATCCTACTGTGAAAAGAATTCCAATGACCTGAGATAAAATAGAACCTTCTGAAGATTAGAATAAGATTCTTATGGCCTCTATGGTCCTCAATCATGCGTTTAATGCCATAATATAATAGTAGAGTGTGAGGTCGTGTAGATAACAGTGTCTCTGAATACAGTTATCTTTGTGACCTATTATTATCTTTCACGAGGGATAATTAAGTGATCATAAATAGAATCATGCTCTAATTTTAGAAATAGTCTTTATATCAAGCCCAATTTTCCAATACGAATTGTTTAGAAAAATAGAGTTCATATATATTTAATTATTATCATTTTTCATTAAAATGGGAATGAATGGAAAAGGTTTTCATGCCATCTTTATAATACATGTCTAATATCTTTCACGATAAAACGATGGCAGAAATTCGTTGTGAGTTATACATTTTGAATACTCAAAAAACATTCATTGTTCACAGATGAAACCACTCTCTGAACTCCACCACTTTTTATTACAACTTTCCCGAACTCTCTGTATACCTTTCCAAACAAAGTACGGTATTCACATTTCAAGAGTACATGTCTGTTTAGAACATCATGACATCCGATTTCTCAAACAATATCAAATATTAAGAAACACATGTATTCATTTTACTACCGTTTAAATACACATTAGAGGGAGTTCTTTTTGAACGTCGAGAACACCTCTAGAATATTCAAACGACTTCCGACAAGAAGTCGACAGCAGATCCGGATGAAAAAGGAGAGGCATGAATCAGCAGAAAGAAAACTGCAGGTCATGTTCCATTGAGTTCCATTCACTCTCGTTTTCTACGCACGAGGCGCTCTAAAGAAATGAAGCAGCAATTTAATGCCTGGTATAGACCCACTTTCCTTCGATTTAGCGTTGAGTCGGATGAAAAACGATACATTGTGGCGTCGAATTTTAAAACTTTACAACTATTGCAAGAACGCGGTGGTTGCAATCAATGCAATCAATTGCTGTTCTATTTATTTTATTTTATTTATTTATTTACTTATTTGTTGTCACATGGAGGTCATTAGCGACTAAACAAATAGATATATTGGTGTATGAATAAAACTCAATTTTAATTTATATATAAGAATTAACATTAGATAGAACATTGTTTAAGCTATGTGAATTATGTTAAAAATGAAAAGATTCAATAGTAATTAAGATAGAAATATTTGCGATGCATTATTGTTTTAAACATAAAATTGCAAAAAAAAGGAATCAAAAGTCCATAATTCGAATAGTTGAAATCTTTTAAAGGTTTTAAAGTACCGACTATCTCCGATTTCGTGAAGAATTTATAGCCAGGTTTCTATTGATCTTGGGAAATAAAGTATACTTGTCCTTTTACCAATAGATATGTATTGGTTACTCATCTAATTACCGTAATCAATTCTGTTGTCTTCTCTGGACTTCAGAGAAACGTACTTTGACTTCACTGTAGAGCGTTTTCAAGAGTCCTGTAGTTAAATATAACGATATTTGCACAAGTTAATTTTAAAATCAGATGAAATTTTTTTAAGATAAAGACAAATCAATGGCAAAATAATATCCACTAACACAGAACTCCGAAAAACTGAGTACATTTTAAACCCCACGACACTACAACACACAAGGAAAGAAATTACTACATAATTCAAACTCTGTTGACTTCGAAGTCACAATTTTCTTATTTCTCTAAAAAAAAGCCGCGCCCGCAGAAGGCGAAACATATTAAACAAAAGGGCGGTCTTCCGCTTCCTGCCTCCATTCCTCGACTTCACTTCCCCTTTCTTTAATTCCGTTCCGGGAACGGCTCGGCGAAGTTCACAAATATTTCCCGGAAAGTGTACGCAATTTGCGGGGTCCTCCCGCCGCCGCGCGCCCGCCATCTGGGGGCGGCCGGGGAAACGCTTTGGGGCCGAGCCACTGCTGTTGGCGGCGCGACGCGTCTCGGCAGGGAGAACGAAGCCCTTGAGCCCTGCGCTGTCCTGCTCGGCCCGGCCCTTGCGCCGGGGCCGGGGCATCCGGGGGAAGGCCCTTTCTCCTTTGGACACGCGCCGCCGGCTGTGTCCACCCCCGCGCGAGGCGGCGGTCGACGCCCCCCGCCCTAAGAACACAACAAAGCTCTGCCCTTGCCCGGCGCCTGCGCCGCGCCCGCTACATCTATTGCGACAAGCCCTTGGCGTTTCTCTTGGACCGCCCGCAGCGGACTGACCCCTGGGCTAGTGCGTTCCCTTGTTTCTAACCTGCCGAGTTTCCACCGCGCGAGCTTCTTGAATGCTGTGTTGCAGAAATCAGTCAGAGTGAAGTCCTCTGACGTAGAAAACGCCCGAGACAGAAAACTACTCAGTCTATTCACAGATATCTTCTTATCTCCAACCCTTTCCTGCCAGTGGAGTGATATAGTTTGGTATTTGTGTATTCTGATCTTTAATAATAATAATAATTATAATAATAATAATAATAATAATAATAATAATTGGGGTTCATTCTTATAATTTCTTCCAAACGGCTTCGTCGTTTATCGTCATGCTAATTAGCGAACCTCGTAACTCCAGGACACGTTTACAATGACAAAAATAAACCTAGCTGGTAGAATTTTAGCTTCCGTTCTCATTGAACTCATAAATACTGAGGAATTCAACTATTTAAGATGCTCGATTTGTTTTTTTTATTTTTGTTTATTACTCTTCTTTCATAATTAAATTTAACATGAAATTAACATAAATTAAACAAGAAATAGAGGAGGAAATATGGAGTTACAAGGTTTTCTAATTAGCACACGTTATGTGTTCATCATTCCAGGCAAATAAATCGTACCACTTATTACATCCCACTTCCTCCAGGAGAAAACAAATCCCCATTCGCACTTAAGTCTGTTCTCCTTTACATAGATTCGCCACGTTTCCCAGGGTCGTCGTGCCGGAAAGCAACAAAACTGTCTCCTCCTCTGCACCCACTGCATCTATTGGGACGAGTCTTCGTCCTCTCCCGTGGTTTCCCAGGAGACTGACACTGCCTATTGCGTTCTCTTAATCATAAATTCTCAAGTTTCCAATCCGATAATTACTGCTACGTTTACACTTGAATTCACTTAAAGACTTTGGAAGTGGTAATGATAGATATCATTCAATAATGATGTGCGTTTAATATTTCCCTTTCCCCTGGTAACTCCAGACAAGAGGCAAGTGCTAAGTCATCATATTTAAGATATTCAGCCCACATCAATATCTCTTTCTGTATTTCCACGAATAGCCTTCCGTTAAGTCCCAGCTTATTGATATAAAAATATGTTGCAAAACCATCGGTGCAATTTTCAGTACAACGGTATACCCCTGACCTCATCCAGTTTCTACAGTCTTTTTTCTTCTGCTAGTCGTCAATATTTGTCTAAAGTTTTGTAATATATTTTCATACGTTCAATGATATATTTCAAAAAGTATTTTTCTCATTCTTGTTTAAAAATATTATATCCGGCCGGTTATGCGGAACTTATTTAATAATAATAATAATAATAATAATAATACTTATTTAATGCTTTAATAATAATAATAATAGTTATTATTATTATTATTATTATTATTATTATTATTTTATCCATAATAATATGCAACGATAATTCCAGATTTCCTTCCTTTACGATGTACGTCATCCAGTATTTTTGTCATATTTGCTTTTTTGGAAGTTCATGCAAATTACAGTTTCTGTAAGGTACTTAAAACAACATTGAACAATAAACAGTATTATACGTCACACTAAATCTACGCCAGTCTATTTGTAAATCTTTCAACACAAAAATTCAGTAGTTACTTCGTAATGTAACATAATCTGAAACTACTTCAAATTTAGGCAAACATAACTTAATTGTTTCTACAGCAATAGTTCTTCCTCAACTGCCGAGTAGATTACCAGTAATCTATAAACATTACCATTGAGTACAATAAATTATTTTTGTTTGCGGTGGCTCGCATGCCGAAGTTTCTGGCCAGTGTCATCCCTTTTTCAAGCCGAAACTTTCCAAACTTCTGTTGTCGCCTCCGCTGCTGACGGGCCCCGTTCATCAACGCGCCGTTCGCATCGCCCGCGCTGACGAAGCCACATATCGGACATCGCCCGCGGCAGCGCCCAGCCGACGGGCAGTAATCCCCGTCAGACTCACTGGAGCGAAAGCAAGTCGCGCAAGTACTTGATCCTCGGTACAAGGGCAGAAGCCACGTCGCCTCTCCCGGCGGCCGCCCTTGTCGTCCCCGACCAGCCGCGCTGCCGCCGCCTTGTCTCTAAGGCCGGCCTCGAATGCAGCCCGGAGCCTCCAGCCTCCCGAGGGAAGCCCGACAAGTAGTTACTGGGGAGGCTGCTTTTAAACCGGCGAGATCAGAAAGTTAGAGGCTCGGCTACGTGGGATCATAAATTCTATCATGCACAACTTGCCTCCTCTTCGAGTACTTCATTCTTGGAACGACCCATCCCTTCCAGTTTCCACCCCCACTACTTTTTCCGCCCCCCACCCCTTGCGACTGTTCGGTTCTTGGGGCGTCCGCCGTCAACAAGCGGTAGGTTTCCTTCCTTCCTTCACGTGGGTGACTCTTCAGCTCCTTCGGGGCTTCCTTCCGTAAACTGTTATCCTAGTCCCCCTTTGTAATTAGTCTTAAACTTCCTTCGACAACGCCCCCGAGATTTCTTTCAAAAACCGCTCGTCTCGGAGAAGAGAAATCAAAACTCGTTGGTTAATTAACTTCTTGTTCTTAAATTTTGGATATTTGCTTTCCTACGCGTATTCTGAAGCAACTTGATACATTTATTAATTTCTCGAAAGTAAAGTTAAATATTGTTCTTTCTCGGAAGAGTTTCGTTTCTTCGTTGTGTTTACAGAGCGTTTACGAAACATTCTTAATCATTTTGCAGAAAATTCGAAGTGTATACACCAAAATTCTGCTTTCAAGGACTTCACAAAAAACAAAAGAAGATGAATCCAAAGATATTTGACGTTGCTGACATTGAATTAGCAAATTGAGGAAATGACAATGATTCCAGAAAAACTTTTCATTTTCTGTTCGAAAAAAAAATAGATTACTACTGAAACGAAATTGAATAATTTATTTAAGAGAAGGAGTAGCCAAATATAAATTTTCTACATTTACTGAACGTTCAGCATATGTCAATTTCTGATTCATACATTTTTAGTCGTGTGGTTGAATCATACATTCAGCAGAGATAATTTGATGAAAGAATACTGTTTATATTAAAACTAAAATATAATAAAGCACAAGCGAAAATACATTATTGCACATGCATTAAAGCACATGCATTATTGTACCAATATGTCTGAAATTTTTAAAAAAAATAGCTCCTACTGACTGTTTACTGATCGTTTGATGGGACGTTTTTATAGTTAAATTCGCGGTAGCAAGGAATCGTTTTACGCAAACGTTAAAATGTGGAAATTCTTTAACGAAGCAAAATGCCTGGGAATTTTAGCATTCCGCTTTAGGCACGAACAAAGGATTGTTATCCAAGGTTCCTTCAGGGAATGGGAAAAGATGCGGACGATTCGCAATTTGCCTTAAAAGTTACATTAAAACTTCCGCTTTTAACATAACATAAAATGACACTTTCACCAGTTAGATCACAAACTTAATAAACTGAATTAGTTATCCTCACTGTAAAAAATAAAATAAAATTGCGTTCACAACTCTTTTGTTCAAATCTCTTGCTCACGTTAATGATTTATATATATGTTAAATTTAGATTATGTTTATTTTTTTACTAGGGCTTTTATCCAGCCAACAGCCGGTTACCCTTTACGTCCCGATGGGGCGCATATTCGACCATACACTATACCAACACACTTGCAGGCTCCTCTGATTTGGGGTCAGCAGAACGCGAGGCCCTCCGCGACAACACATACAAGCTCAAGGGACAAACAGCCATGCCCAAGGCGGGACTCGAACACGCGACCCTTCGGACCGAAGCGCTGAGTCAGTACTCGCTCTTAGCCACCTCGGCCATATGTTTATTTACATTCAATTATTTTCATGCACATTTGTATTCATTAAAAATTTTGAATGAGTTACATAGTGGCATTAATAATTGACCCACACAATGAAATTTCAATGAATCTCGATTGTTTTAATATCCTCACTAGACCTGTTAATAGTTAGATAAGTATTAAAACCACTCAATTCGTCTCTTAAACACACACGGACATGTGAAGCTGATCTCAAACTCTGTTTCAAACACCAATCACTTCCGAACAAATCAGAATTCCGTATTTCCCCATCTGTAGACGTACGCGAATCGTACGGTAGACGTTGGTTATAAAAAAACCACCTCTCTCAGCTCTTCCGTGTGCTTCGGCAATCGATGAATCGAGAGTCCACCGAGCAGGTGGAGAGTTCCGACTTGATCGACGCGCCTAGCGGAGGTACCCCTGGTCGGCGGCAGTCAAAGGAACCCTGCTCTTTAAAAGCGACAACCCCTGTAATTAATGATCGGTAAGTGGAGAGAGGACGCGCGGGCAGAGAAAGAGAGAGATAGAAGAGCGACGGTGGCGCCATCCCTTCATCCGAGGGGCTTCTTGTCTCCACCTCTCCCGCGGTAATAAAAAAAAAGAAAAAAAGGGCACCGTGTTTGTCCGCATTAATCAACGATGAGTGAGTATTTACGTTCGAATCTGAAAGCTCCGCTCTGGATAACCAGGGGCCGTTGGGGGTGTGTGAAGAGAGTGAATGTGGCTGGGTTATAGGTTTCGCTTTTCCCTCCTCTTCTCCTTTATAATAATAAATTGAGTTCAAATTTTTGGGCAATCCACTTGGGGTGATCAATCAAAAAAGTGACGTCAAATTCCCACACTTTCCGTGCTCCCCCTGCCGCTTTCCCGACTGGACGCTTTTCCCGGCTCGGCGTTTTGACAGATGGAAGTGACGGCTGGAAACGTGGACACGTGAATACAAGTACATGCATGAAGAGAATAGAAGCTACGAAGAGAAATGCGGAGGACTGGACAAAAACAGGGAGAAGGTGAAGGAATGAGTGGGGGAGAAGAAACGGGAACATGAAAGAACGCCAATCCGCCGAAAGATAACCAAACCATTTTTCTTGGAAACCTATTTCCTGTTTGTGACAGTTTTGGTGCATCGAAAATGTTCCTCCATCGCTCTTAGCGTTTTCTCGCCTGTGGATATTCCATCTGCTTCGCGTTTTTTTTTCTGGGGTGTAGTGGCGTCCTATCTCTGTTTTCCCCTTCGTTCCTTTTCCTTTCGTTAAGGTCAACTCACTTTTCCGCGACCGACGAACCATCTGCCTCCCTTATTACCTTAGCAGCCAGGATCGACCCTGCTGCTTGGGTTGTCCTCGTTATAATACCTCCCTGCTACCACATCCGTTGCTGTCATCTTTTCCCTGTAATCGCTATTCTTTAGTCCCCTTTGGTCACTACTTCTTTTGTCATTTCTCAAGTTCAAAACCTCCGCCACGTCCTTGTTCATATATAACAACTCGTTTGTGGCTTCTGCTGTTAATCATCATTTCTTCACCTACCTCGTCAGCATCCTTATTTCTAACCCTCCTTTGGCCAAACCTACCATCAACTCGTGCGCCTAACCGATCTGAAGCCTTGCGGCTATTCGTATTACACGTCTTTTTTTCCGTTCGCCTCTATCACTATTATACTGGTCGGCCTGCCGCCTTTCATCAAATTATGTCTCTGGACGTCCGCGCATAAAATTGTGTCCACTTTCATCTCATCATCGTTGTCTCATTATCGTTAACAGTTACGGTCACAGTGTTCAATGTCAGTGCATTCTCCACTGTAACTTTATTCAATTTTTAAGTATCCCGACCGGTATAAATACCTCCAGGCATTGTTATGTTATTAAAGTTGTTATTTCCACTGCCCCCTCAAATCACTCATCAGGATCATCAAGATATTTGAACATATTAAAAATAAGAAACTAGTTTGACCTAATTGATAACGATTCTGTATTATGAAACCAGCATTTACACTTGAAACGACTTTCTTGGTTTGGTGGATGATGCTTTTAATAATGAGTTTCTATAACAGCACGGCGCACATAATGGCGAAATATTGCTCACCCTCCCCTTTGCACAAAATGCGAAGCCGCGGAAAACGAAAAATCTCGACCTGCAGCGAGTCCACCATGTACCCAACAGCTGAGAGGAACTAAGCTAACCGGAATAGCACGATTGCATCCCGCGGTCAGTTTTCCTTTGCACCCACGTCCCAGTTAATCCCCTTTCTCTGTTGCTACCTAAGAAAGTACAGCCTGATTGCATCCCGGCCGCCGTTTCAGGAGGAAAGGCGGAAACAACAATGCAGTTAAGTTTCCATTCAAGAGTATCAAAAACAGATATGCTCGCAACAATCAAGAGAACACAAGTGGTAGAGTCATCGGATCTCTGAAAGTTACCTAATGTATGTATGTTGTAAGTATGTTGCAATGTAGTTTCATTGTAAAATAAGAATTTTTCCTTACTCTTTCTGAATGACGAGAACGAAACAAGAGTCTGACGAAATCAATGTTAAAAAGAGTATTTGCACAAAGAACGATGGTTAAAATGCTGATATCTCCTTTTGTAGCCTCGATATGCTGATATCTTCTCTTTGTAGCCACGAGGAAAAGCAAACGCGAATTCAATTGCACCATGCCCTTTTGGGAAAATAGGTAAAAATGGGTCGGAGGAATTGACCGCGGGATGCAATCGGAATACCCCTCCATAAGCAAAACCCCTCCACGTCGCGATCTCGTCTAGATCGTCGTTGTAGTCGTCATCATCTTCGGCGTCAGCGGCGACGCGAGCGACGGCGTGGCCCCACGGTGGGCGCCAACCGCAGCGAATGAATGATGCGCGTCATCACGAAGCAGCCGGCGACGCGCGGGGCGTCGCGGCGCCCTCGGACGCTCGCGACCGCAGACGGCGGCGGCGGCTGCGGTGGGGCCAGCTGGCGGCGGCGGCGGCAACCGGCGTCCCCGCCCCTCCCCGCCCCCGCGCGTATTCATCCGCCCACGCACTCGCCCGTCCGCCCGTCAACCGCACGACGCCTGAATAAATGCCCGGGAACACTGGGGGGCGCGCAGTGCGCCCTGCGAGTAGCATACCAAAAATTGCGCTTTGATAATTTGGTCCTGGGTTTCTAGATGTATTATGAAAGGATGTAAACTGTACTAATGCAAAATTAAGGATGTTTAGGTTAGTGTACACGAATTACGGACGTTAATGAAAATATAATGAATATTCAGGTGTTAGATGAACTGTGCGTTTCTGCACTCAGTGGGTAAATACGAAAAGAATTTAATAAATGAAATTTACGATTTGATAAATATAATATTTCTCTTGTAATGTGAAGGAAAGTGTTTGTCCCTTTTCTAATGTTATAAAAATCTGGAAAAGTCTTTTATAGAAAACTTGTTAACGGTTTTCTAACTTATTAACATAATTTTATTTATGCATTTGTGAGTATATTCCTTGATTTAAAACTGTTATATTTCCTATACAAATATGTCTATCGTTTCAGAGTAACAAAGTAACTATTCACAATTTGAGACATATGGTCTGAAACACGCGGTGTAAACTGGAAATTGTCAATGATTGAACAAAATATATTAGTGAAAAGTGTTATTCAAGTTCAAAACTCCATGCTGAGAGATCTATCACTTCCACAAGATCACATGTTATCCCACTGTGTGCAGCTGCAGGGCACGTCCATCCATTGCGTGCTCTGCGCCCCCCCCCCCACTAACTCCGCTTCCTTTGCGACGCTTCACGTATGCGTGTGTGCTCCCTCCAACCCCGCTGCCCCTCCCCCTCGGCCCTGCTGCTCCTCAATACTCGACACGTGTGGTTACACGTCCCGCCCGCTTGCCCCGCAGCCCCGCACGCGCAAGGCTTTTGAAAAATAGAGGGACAATGCGTGGGCGATTCCGTTTCGGCATTTTGTTTCCGAGGGACTCTGAATCGCCTGTTGCAACCGCGGGCAATTATTTAGAGCCCCCTTTTTTGTGGCGGCTAAAGCGAGAGCTTTCGGGGTCGATGGCCGCGGACTTGACCACGAGCGGGCGGACGCTTTCAGTTCATCTGCCCGGCGGGCCCGAGTCGAAACCTTGTGGTATGCCGCATTCGAAACTATTAGTAACGCGAAGAGAAGCACTCTTCCTTTTATTTCCGAAGAAACGGCGTTCTGCTCGGGTTGTACTCATTAACACAATGAGATACATTCTGTTGTTTGTGATTTTCACTCGATAAATATTTTGTACATGCTACTTTTAGTGGTAAGTTACCTAGTAGGTTGATGATTTTTTTCGCAAAAAAATACTTGGAACTCTATCATGAAATTTCCTGCATATTTTTGCCTGTATATTTTGACATATTTCAACATTTTTAGGTTCCCGATTACGCTGTGATAACATTCCTAATTTTTTTATGTTAAAGAGATTTATTAAATGAAAATTGATGCTCTGAAAATTAACCCAGAGAAGTATTTTATGGATAATATAGGTTCATCCCGAAGTAGATTTCGTTAGATTACGGAAATACAGCACTTCAGTGAAATGCAAATAGTCAAAATCATTGTGTTGAAAAAATTGCAGTGTATAGAAAGTACTAAATAAGATAAATTATAAAAATAAAAATATGAAAATTTTTACGCAGAAGATACGCAGAAAATATGATATTTTTACGCAGAAGGTGATTAGGAATACTTTTCAACTATGTGGACTCTTGTCGGTTGCAATAATCTTGCGGTTCACGATAATTTTCTATTTACTGTATCTGCTATTTCACCCACAATCCACATTCGCCCCGAACCTTGAGCCCACATCTCTCGGCAGCATCTTACAGAATCCGTCGACCCGGGCTTCCTTCTTCGCCGCCTTCAGCCTGAAGTAATTCGACCTTCGGGGAGGAACCCAGTGCGGTCCAGCGAACATGTCCCTTTCTGGGGCGGGCGGAGGTGTCCCCAGCCAACGGTTCGGCGGCAGGTCGGTGCGACAAAAGACGGCGCCAACCGATCCGAGAAATGCTCCTTAGAAGCTGCGATCGCCTCCGCCCGGTTGTTTGCGTCCAAACACGTCAGCGTTGTCACCACGCAGCTGTCCCCGCAGCGCACGTGAGGCCCGCCCGGAGGGTGGCCTCCGGCAGCCAAATTACCCGGCAAATGACCGCACGGGAGGGAGAGACACGCAGAAAGATAGGTGAGAAAGCGATGGGTTCAGAAGGAGGGGGAAGATTAGAAATAAGAAGACAAAGATAAAGATAGAGCAACGGATAACAGAGAGTGATGCAGGAGCATAGAAAGAGAATGAGGGATAATCTACTTTAAAAAGAGGGAGGCACGAAAACCAGATTGGATGTTTTAGAGAAAGAAAGATAGTGAAAAAATGAGAATGAGTCAAGCAGGCAGACAAAAAGGGAGTAGAAAATAGCGGGGGATAATGAGAATGATGGAGAAAAAAGAGAGAAATGAAAAAAAAACGGAGATAAAGGGCAAATAAAAGCGAAGAAGACAGAGCGTAAGAAAGGATGAAACAGAGAGATATAGAAAGGCCGGAGGGAAAACGAAGAGGTAGATTGAAAAAGATTAAAAAGTGACGGATAAACAGGAAACTAACTCAACTCCCTACAGAAATTCGCCAGGTAAATGAACGGTTTCGGGTTGTGCAGTGTGGGTTTTTGTTGGTTGCGTGTGCAATTACATGCCATTTTGGTTTCAAATTATGTGGAAAAAATATTTGAAATACGAATAAAGAACGGATTTTAATGGAGCAGTACTGGATTACAGCATGTACAGATTGCAAAAAGGTATCGTTTTTTTAATGCAATATTCCACAATGGGGGAAATATTCTCTCGTAATTCTATTTTGTTTTGCATTAAGAAGTTTTGTTCTTTTTTCTTTCTTACTATTTTCTTCGACAGTTATCTATTTTATTGGCACAATTACAGTTTTTTAATGTATTAATTCCGTCAGTTCTCAAAATGATTACTTTAGAAATGCACTATTTCTCTTTAATTACATCTTCAATATCACGAAAATTTTATTTTAGTCAATATACCACTTTTTAGTCACATGCACACTTACAAATGAATGCTCCATTTACGTAAGCCACCACAGACAAATATTTCCCTGTTTTGTTCACAACTTTATAACTTTATATAAGACAGTTGGATAAATGCAATTAAGAACACAAAGAGATTCAGGTTTTACGTAATTGAAATTCTACCAAAAGAATTCGGAAATTATGAATGTTTGAAGATCGTATAGAAATAGGGAGCTTTATGAATGCGTAGATGACCTTAATCGGAAGCAAGAAAACCTTGTTGAGTTTCAAGGTGTTTGTAAAATAACCATCAAGTTTCGTGACATGTTCACTACTTTTCTTCCTACTCTCCCAAGCAATTAAGATTGAGTTTTTCATAATGCGGATGACTTCTACTGACAACAAGAAACTTTATTTACTCTTACAATCGGCAAAGTTAATTTAATAAAGAGTTAAAATAAATAATCAACAGTAGGGAGTCAAGAGTTGAAATAAATAAAGTGTGTAAAATTAATTCAAGCTGACAGCAACAACATTAAAAGAAAATGCATAAATACTTAGTAAATTCCGTGGTGGTAGATGAGATTTTGTGGTAATGAAAAAGGGATAATCATCTACAACAATAACATTAATTGTTAACTAATTGTTATTGTTGTGGATGGTTATCCCTATTTCTATAAATAACATAGAGCCTAACGTACAAAGTATTGCAACTTACACAAACATCGAATAACCCTGTTTTGGCTATTCCAAACCAAAGCACCAAATCTGCGCTACCCCCAATCAGCGCGTTGATGTCACCGACATCTCCCGCGCACAGCAACGAACAAACAGGCTGCACACCCGACCGGCAACTAGCGCACACGGGGCTCCGCGAAAGCAAGCGACGGGACCCGCCCCTTCGTAGTCAGCTGTCACTCAACGCGGCGCCCTATGTCAGTGGGAGCTTAGGATCCCTTTGTCACTGTCGGGCGGTTTCGTAGTACACTTTTCAAAGGGCGCCCGATGGAGGGGACGATCTGGTTATTTCGGAGCGCCCCCCCTTTCCTCACCTCCCCCCACGGGTCAGGAGAATCCTTAGGAGTTTCAGAGGGTCTGCGGGAGATTCTCGGCCGCGAGGGATCGTGTTACAGAGGACAGCGGCAGCTTAGCCGCGCTTTTGGGGGGCCAAAGGCCCCGGGACCTACGAGATACTGATCCTTGATTTCCGCAGCTGTTTTTCTCCTTTTCGCCCGAGACAAACATTACCTCCAAATTACGAAGATTCCATCAGCGCACCAGGAGCTGTAACTCAGTGCATTAACTAATGTCACTGCAGCGCCTCTGACCGGGAGGTCCTAGGTTAGAGTCCTGACGGCGGCAGGATTTTCTACACTAGCTTTTCAACTTGGTCGAATTCGGTTCTTGTCTGGAGGAGAATACTAGTGACGGCTGCTCTGATCAATAGTTTTCCATGGTTTCTCCAATCAACACCAGGTGAATGCCGGAGAAGTATCCTAACAAACGGGCCACGAATTGCGCGCGATCTTTCCTTCCTCTTCCTTGTCCTATCCTCACCCCCTTACACACACTAAGACACACACACTAACATGCACTACACAACCACATATTGCAGGAGACCGGTCGGGAGCTTAGAGCTTGTCCCGGCTGGGACGGTGCCCCGCTGGTGGGAGAGTCAGGGTTAGGGAAAATCCCGCTAGCTGACGGTAGGTCGGCGCCGCATCTCGCCATCCGACGGGGAAAGATGACTGCCATCTCCCGAGGAGAAAACACGCACTACACTTACGGGAATAATGTCCTAGGGACTGTTGACGCGCCCGAAATCACTAAAAAACAATTACATCCATCAGCGCATTTCCAAGAGGCTAATTCAAAAAGAATTACAGTTGTGGAAAGGTTCCACTAGAGAGTCGATGCCATTTTCTAGTAATTAGTAATTTTTGAAATAATATATTATTCAATAAATAAAATTTCCGCCAAGCATCGTACCAAATGAACATTCATAAATAACAAATTTTCTACCCAGGTACTGTAAAAATCCAGAAAGCACAAAATACTACATTGCTATAATAGTTTCAATTTTCAAGACAGAATATTGCTAATATTTTTTATTACATTTTATTAAATAAATTCAATGAGACACTAATTTCCTTACTTTTACGTTTTGTGAAAATATTTTCTCTCCATAAAATGTTTCAGAAGACAAGTTCTATTACCAATAGTCTTATGTCAATAATGTAACAAAAATAAGTAAATAGCCTCGCAACTAGATGTTTATATTCCTTACTCTCTAAAATCAAATGCCCCTTAGTGTATTTACATTGGCACATGCAGTGTTACATCAGAAAGTTATATGAAGGGCTGTAAAATGTTACATTTCCACCGCTGATACAAAGAGCCAATCATTAGAAACTCAGCTTGTAGGAACAGACCCCGAATGTTCGACGGTTATCTTTATTGCACCCATTCTCAGAAGAAAGTTTACATTGCTTGAGTGTACTACACGTGGATAGTCAAATACAAATTAGAATTCCAAATTGAATGCTGCGGAGTGTTCTGCAGCTGAGAATAGTAACCCGCGCTCTCAAAGCGCCATGCGAGCGGCGAACAGGTCCGAGTTTGCCGGGAGCACCCGTCCAGATGACGGACTCAGGACCTCACATTAGCGCACCACAAACACGGGCGTTTAATTCAGTTCATGCCCTATTTCAGGTGGCGAGACTCGGACCATCAGGTCCGCTCTTCCATCTGACTACGAATATTTTCCAACGCTTATTTCATCAACTAGCGGAGAAAGAAGGTATCAGTTGGGCGACGAAACAGGCGTTTTGAATTTAGCTCTGAGGCTTTTTTAAGGCTTGAGTATCTTTTACAATCAGTAAATCTACCACCTGGGACCGACGGTTTTAATTCTCCTCCGAATAAAGGCGTACGAAGAACTTTTTCGCCCTTAAAAAGCCACGGCTTTGATAGGGATTTGAATCCGAAACAGCTCGTACAACAGCCCGATACTTTGTTGTCCCTCCGAAGCCGCAAACACCAGCGTCCCGGTCATCATCCCGGTTTCCGCCTGGGACGACCATCCCGCTTCTTCCGTGCTCGGGACACTGCCGTCGTCCTCACTGTATTTACGACTACGGTTTTGGTCCCTACTTTTCAACATGTCTGTAACGTAACCCGCCATCTTGTGCGAGTCTTCCCCAGATGATGTCTGCAACCTCACTTTTGTATACATTCGTCATCTCCTTCAGTTCCCACACTGGTTTCTTCTCTCAGACCCGTACTTGAATTCCCGTACTTGTCTTTTTATTTTATCTAAGATTTGGTAATGTCTTTTCGAGTATTAGAAGTAAAGAACAAGTAGAAGAGATAAGGAAGATGTGTTGTGGAAGTAACTTAAATGTGTTAATATATAAATACTCAAGTAAATTCTGGAACAATGACACTTCATCTTCTCCGGCATGCACCAGGTGTGTTTTGCATTGCAAGAGGCTGAGCGAATTACCTGCAAAGAAAAAAACAGAAAATTAGCATTGAGCTAGACATAAAGAAAAATTAATTTATCATATTACTTTAATAATAATTATAATAATAATAATAATAATTATTATTATTATTATTATTATTGTTATTATTATTGTTATTATTATTATTATTTATGAACTTTCCCAACAATGTTGTACACTATCATGTCACTATCACGATTCCCACATCCACATCCACACGACACTCACAGGCCCTGCACGCTTGGTAAAACAGTAATTGAGTTGAGTTCAGTTATTATTATTATTATTATTATTATTATTATTATTATTATTATTATTATTACTATTATTAATTTTAATAACTGACAATTAGTAACTATTTTCTAAACATAAAAATATACATTTTCATTCGAATTTTAATGTTGGTATTCACACTTTTACTTGAATTTAGCACATATACTGAAAGTGCCTGTGCGCAATCTTCACTCGTGTACAATCTTGGCCCACCGCAGAGCAAATACCACTCGCTCTCACCTCAGACAAGTATAGGACGAGCCAAGGAGCTGGCAGGTATTATTTTTGACAAACAGATAAAGCGAATCGTTTAATGGAAAACGTGTAAATTACTCTCGGAAATGGGAGGTAATTCACAACGTGAATTCTGTTAATTTTGTTTGGCTAAGTCAGTTTAGAAAATATTATCACCAACACGTCGAGAGCAATTTGACTCGCATCGTCCTTGCGTATCCAATCCTTTGTCGATGCTCCTGCCTTCGTCCTCCACAACAGTCATAACAAAATTTCGTCCAGTCATAACAAAACTTCCGACGTATTTGACACCACTTTTCTGGTTTGACTAAATATGCGTATTCCACAAGTGTTCAAAAAACACAAGATCTTTGTGAAAATTAAACTCACAGGAGTGATGCGATGTGCTCTGAGACGGAAGTACGAAAGATGGAAAGCGGTGAACACATAGACTGCAAAACGGGAGATCTGTAAGCACATTCGGGATACAGTTCCACATGAGATAAGCAAGCACGGACGGATATAACCGTCACGCATCCCAAACGTATATGAGGGCCTTATCAGATGCCTGATCGCTCTCGCTCCCACACCCACTCTCACGCCATCACATCTTAAAGCCGGCCGAGGCGAGCCCGCGCATCTGTCCGCGCTCTTAGTAAAGTAGTGAGTTCGACGGAAGGGGGCGGAGTAGGATGGGAGGTGGGATGGGGCGGAGAGGGGTGGCAATGGCAGCGAAGGGGTGGAGGCGTGGGCGGCAGAGGGGTGCCGTTGATGGCGGTGGTGGAGACGGCAGTGGAGCAGCGGTGAACGTTTGGGGGCAGCGGTGAACGGGCGGTGGCTATGGTGGTGGAGCGGGCGACCGAGGGAGCGTGGGTGGGTGGCGGTGGTGGAGGCAGCGACAATGGAAAAGAATGTAATGGCTGCGGTGGCAGTGGTAACAGTGGTGGCGATGGCGATGGCGAAGGAGAGTGTCGAGGAGAGGGCTGAGGAGAGTGCGGAGGAGAGGGCGGAGGGGAGGGCGGAGGAGAGAGAGGAAGAGAGGGCGGAGGAGAGGGGGAAGGAGAAGGCGAAGGAGAGGGCGGAGGGAGGGCAGAGATGAGGGCGGAGGAGAGGGCGGAGGGAGAGGGCGGAGGAGAGGGCGGATGAGAGGGCTGAGGAGAGGGTGGAGGTGAGGGCGGAGGAGAGGGCAGAGATAAGGGTGGAGAGAAGGAAATAAGTGAGTGCAGAGAAGAGGACGGAGAGGACGGCGGAGGAGAGGGTGAAGGAGAGGATAGAAGAGAGGGCGGAGGAGAGGGCTGAGAAGAGGGTCGAGGAGAGGGCAAACGAGAGGGCGAAGGAGAGGGCGGAGGAGAGGGCGGAGAAGGGCCGGAGGGAAGGGTGGAGGGGAAGGCGGAGGGAAGGGCGGAGGGGAAGGCGGAAGGGAGGACGGAGGAGAGGGCGGAGTGTTAGGCGAAGAGGAGGGCGAAGGAGGCGGTGGCGGCTGCTGAAAGCGGCTCCGAAAGCCGCGCGCACAAAGGGCGCTGAGCGCTGGCCGCCGTGCGCGCGGAGCTGCCCAAGGCGGGGAGCCCTTAGCCAAACACGCGCTGAGGTTGCGCGCTCGGCTCGCCCGGGCGATCGCGACTGGCCAGCTGGCTCGTCTTGGCGATATGGCTCGCGGGAACACCGACGATGAGCTCTCTTGAAACGCTCCACACACACACACACACACACACACACACACACACACACACACACACACACACACACACACACACACACACACACACACACACACACACACACACACACACACACATACACACACACATACACACACATACACACACATACACACACATACACACACATACACACACATACACCACACATACACATACATACACACACACATACACACATACACACACACTCGCGCATGCACTCACTGTTCATTAGAGCCGTTTCAGTCGAAGAGTTCCAAATTCCTGCGAAATGAGGTCCATGTAGTGAATATTTTTAATTGCCTACATACACACGAATTTTGTTTCACCCAATTTTCATGCTTCCGTTTTACGAAAGATTTCCGAGTTTAGCGGCCGCGCTTCTGGGCCGTGCCTTTCTAGAATTCACAAGCCAAACTGCATATGCACGCGTTCACTCAACCTCCGAAATTGTTTGGGAAAAGGTACCATGTAAATCCCATCTTAGAGAGTTAGCCCGTTTTGACATCGACTTAAAATATTTAAAGTTTAATGGAAAACTGGCAATGAGAGCAACCAGCCGTTAGAATTCTTCTCCAGAAAGCTGCTGAATTCCAACTAGCTACATTGCAAGTGACTAAAATCCGTTCCGTTACCCTCCTGACTCGAAACCTAGGACTTCATGGTCAGACTCGCTGTAGAGACAGAAGCATTGTTAGCTCTGGGCTACCTCAGCCAGAAGTACAAGAAGATCACAAATGAATCAATTTATTGAGTAATCAATACGTCGATTAAAACAGAATGTTGAAATCTTCCATCAACATGTATCACCGCTGTCGGAACATTTAAGAATGTGGTACTCACTCCATTAGAACTGTAATAATAAATGCAACTTCATTATCTGCGCACGTCTTCTGGAGTTCAGTGGGAAATATAGTTAATGAAATTATCGTTCTCCATGTTGTGTTAGCAAAAGAATATTCCTATACGAAAAACATGTTGAAGGATAAGAACATAAATCTATAGCTGATTTGCCTTTGAAAATATAATTTATTACATCAAAGCGAATACTTTTTTAACAATTCTTACCAAAAACTCATTTCTCTCTGCATTCAAAATTAAATGTTGTGTGAGTTTAGGGTAGGGATCCCAGAATTAAGAAAACGTGCACAGAATAGACTTCTCATCATAGCACGTCACAAACAGTTTTTAACAGTTAAAAAATAAAACAAACTCTAGACACACTCCTCACGTACCACCATTGCCACCCTCCATAACCATTATAATAGTCTCCCTAGCAGTTATCGCCACACCCACCACTTCCCCACCATCGTCACCTCTAGTTGGCCGAGCGAGCCGGCGGGGCGGGCAATTATAAATACACTCAACAGCGCCCGTAAAGTGGGCGGGGCGGGGCGGGAGGGTGGGGAGGCGGGGCCGGGTGGGCGAGCGGGGCCGGGCGAGGTGGGGTGGGGCGAGGCGGGCGGGGCGGGGCGAGACGGGGGGGGGCGGGCGGAGCGGGGCGGGGACGGGTGGAGCGGGGCGGGCTGGGCAGGGCGGGGCGGGCGGGGCGGGCGGGGCGGGCGGGGCAGGGCGGGGAGCGCGGGGTGGGACGGCCGGGCGGGCGGGCGTCGAATTATCGTGGCCTCATGCAGCCCCAGCGCCGGCGATTCGCGGGCGGTGAGGGCGGTGGCGGCGCTGCCCAGATGGCGCCACGAGCGCTCGCCCGCGGGCGCCGCCACTGCAGCCCTACCGCCCACCCGCCCGCCGTCGGACGGAGGCGTTAAACGCGGCAGCTGCTGTTACAACAACGACCACCGCCGCTGCACGCAGGCTACTCGATGGCGGCCATCACGCAGTTTATCTCGCGACCAATGCTGGCCGCACGTCGTGCTGCGATAAAGAGGGGTGTATTTGGAATGCACCAGTAGAGGATGAAAGTAAATGGTCAAATCAGTTTGAGATGTGATTTAATGAGACATTGACAACTGATACCAGGTAGATATCTTGTCAAGATATGTCTACTTATGGCTTCATAAAATGTGGCCGTTAGCTGAAGAACAGAAGAGAGATGAAAATGCCGAGCATTGAAGTATTAATATTAGGTTAATATTAGTTTTTCTTTCCATTAAAATTATTTTCATTTGTAAGGTTTAATTTTCTTATTATTACCAGAAAATTGCACTCTGCTTGAAAGTCCCTAACTTACTGACATACTTTCTAAATTCTCTGATCACTCTCATTAGGAGGGACGCGTTAATCTCAGCAGTTGCTGTTACAACGACCGCCAGTCCCACTCCGCCAACGTTGCTGCCATCCCGTCACAAGTGGTTGCTGATTGATTGATTGATAAATTCTTAGTGATTCTGGGTGCAGGTGTAGTGCATGTTTTTCATTGGGAGGTGGAGGTGATCTTCCCCCGCGGAATGGCGAGTTCCGGCGCTGCCGTCCCATTGACTAGCGGGATTTTCCCCAACCACGTATCTCCCACCAGCAGGACACCACCTCAGCCGGGATTAACTCTAAGCCCCCGACCGGTCTCCCGACATGTGTGGTAGTGTAGTGCATGTTGTGTAAGTGTGTGTAAGGGATGAGGAAGGAAGACGAAGAAATGGTCGCGCTCGTTCCGTTTTTTAGGGTACTGTTCCGGCATTCGATTGGTGTTGATCGAAGAAACCACGGAAACTACCGTTCGGAGCAGCCGGTCGCTAGAATTCTCCGCGATTGAATTCGACCTAGCTGACAAACTAGTATCGAAAATCCTGCCGCCGTCGGGACCCGAACCTAGGACCTCCCGGTCAGAGGCACTGCAGTGATACCAGTTGATGCACTGAGCTAGCTTTTTTAATACTAGTGGTTGCGTTTTGCAAAAGAGGGATGTCTCAAACGATTCAGAATACAACTCTCAGCCATAGGAACTTACATCTCTTTGACTAAAACGTTTCGGCGCAGTTTAAACCAGGCTCTTAAAATCGTTAACTGGTCTCAAGATTTCTCATCTAAATTCAGATAGGTTCTATTTCTTGGCAAGTTCTCGTAATAATCAGTGATTTAAGAATCTAACTCTACTAAATGTTAATTTTTACGAGTGGATGGCAGATAAGTGAATACCCTAGCGATTGAAATCATTTGAAAGTATCACTTTTACAACTAAACTGTGATAACTTCATTACTACCTTTTGTTCTCAATGCATAAAAAGAAATAATATATAAGTATCCTCGATCCTGAGTCTTAAGGTCATATTTCCGAAATGCTTGGCCATGATGAGTGCAGTTTCTATACGATGTCTTCAAGCCTTTAAATGCCATTCAGCAATATTTTATTTTCTCCACCTATAGTTGAGAAATTTAAGATTAGAATATTTTATCAAACATTTCATTTTTTTAAAAATTAAGTAACGTTATTTACATTTCTACGTTCTAAACTAAAATAACATTACTATTTCCTACAGGTAAATTGCTAACTGGAATGGAACTAGTTTTTGTCTCTCAGACCATTTTGTACCATCGCTTCTTCCTTTTGAATTATCTTTCAATTCACGTCTTATAAGCGTCTTTATCTTCACTCTGAGAAGTCAAAACTGTCGCGTCGCCCACATCCGCTCTTTCTATATTTTATTAATGAGTCGACGTTGAATGGTTCATTATGTGCTGAGTACGGCGTTGCTTTCAACACATTTGGAACTTAGTACGTCAGCAATTTTAATGGTCCTCACATGTTTAGACCGGAAATAACGCAAGTATGACGTTCCACAATTTGTTTAGTATATCAATTTGGTAACGTGTGTAGTCAGGAAAGATTTTTACAGGAAAATTTGTTGCATAATACAATGCTCAGCGACAAGGCTTTTTCAATTGTTAGAATAACTGCACATATTAGGTTTTACGAAGCTCGGAAAACTTCCCTTGAACAAGTGTTATAGAGATCTGATAAGAGTGATAAACCGTTTGCGTGAATATGTGAATAACAGACGGAAGATTATTTGTTGCATTATTTTATGTCTACCTTGTTGCGATCGAAGTTAAGAAAAGGGATACACCAGACCTTTTTAATTGCAAGATGTTATTGTCACTGTAAATGTTTCGAAGTGACTAGTGACTGAAAAGGTTTTGTGAGAACAATAACGTGAGTTGGAAGTTCGCCTGAGTGGAGTAATCACGCATGAAATGTGTTGTTTTTAGCAACCTAATTAAATCTTCATAATAAAACATTCATTTATTATTTTTACGAACTAAGCAATAAGCATTAAATCTTCGAGAAACGAGTTCTTATGGAAATAAAATCCCTATTCAGTTTTACAAAGAAGAGTAATTTTTTTCAGTTTCTAGCAAGGATTCCGTAGCACATTTATTTTTCATGCCGTTCTAATAAATATTGTACGCCATCACAATCATAGTGCCGACCCTTTGAGCCACGCACCGAGCAATCTCCGCTTTTAATTTAATTAACATTTCAACTTCGGATTTGTCCCAGTATACACTACAGTACAGATACCTCCCTCAAACTGTCCTTTATTTTCAAGTACAGATTTTATTAAAATTGCTTCATTGAGTGGAAGTATCTTTTATTAACATTTTTTTGAAAGTTTTAATTACTACGGGAGTAAACATAAGCAATATCGTTTTTCAACGCTTATTTATTTTTTTATATTCCCTGCTTATTTTATATTCCCCTCAATTTGAAGAGAAGGCCACAAAGTAAATTCATCCTCCCATCATTGGGTTATACAATCGTCCTAATCCATTACAACAACGCTCGAATCCTCGCACTCGTAGCCACGTACCCAGTAATCTCCGTCTTTAGCCAACGCGTCAATCCTAACTACTCATTGTCTCAGTAAACGTCGCCCCCCCCTCGCCTCGCCCCCCCCCCCCGAAGCAGTTGCCGTCTTTCATCCCCTGCCCAGCTGCCTCCGGCTCGCCGCGACGCGTCGCCTCCTCTCTCGTGCCAGCGTGTGTGTATATATATATAATATTTATGCAGGTCGTATACGCCGCTTCCGACAGCCACAATGGCCGCTTCCCTCGCCACGCCTGAAGTGCGCTTCTGAATAATCGTAAATGACTAATCAACGGGTGGCAATGGACCGCACGCCGTCCCCCGCCCGAGCCTCCCGGAGGTCATTTTGACCCCCGTGGCGCACGCCGCTCCGAAGCCAAAGGAACCCTACACGCTTCCGCCTCGCAGAGGGAGTGAATGTCTTTTATACGGCGGAAACCAACAATTCTGATTCGGTTATTGAGACGAAGTGAAAGCCGGGGAGGGATGGAGAGGGGGGTGGGGGGGAGGGGGTCGGAATTAGAATATATCCATGTGCAAATGCGGTAAGGAGCCCGCCAAGAGCGAGGGCCCTCCCTCTTCAAATTATGGAATATTGATCGTTGACGCGAAAGAGGGTGGGGGGTGGAGTGCGGATATTCGCGGTAACAAATGGGCCGGCAGCTGTTGAATACTCATTTGCTCCCAGCCTGGAGACAGGTTCGGGCTCGCGGGGCGACGTGGCAGAAGGAACACGGAATGTTAAAAATTTCCGTGGGTGGAAATGAATTTCTACTTGATTTGTAAACATTCCTTCCAGTTCTAGTTGAAATTTACATTTTCATGCCTGGGTGAAAATTTTGCATTGCAATACAGATAGTTTTTTTCCCTCGCGAATAAAATTGGTGTCTGTCGTATTTACACAGTTCTATTGTGTGTTGTACTTTAATAACGTGATGAAATATTTATGTCATTTCAAAAACAAGACATCGGATCATCGTTGTTTTTTAAGTAAGATTTCATGACAGTTTATATTTTTGATCATGATCGTGACAGCAATTAAGAATAGGCGGATGTAAACACATCCTACACGCTGGTAATTACAATCCACTCGACTAACCGTTAGAAGATGTATTATCCCGTAACACCTACATAAGTACAAACGACTAAGTTGAAGCTAATTATCTCCAAAGAGTAACTTCTAATAGACGAATTTAAGCTCTCCAAGAATCTCCGCCAAAGAAACCAGAACAAATTCCAAATCGATAGCCATTTGTTTCCTCTCTAAACAGGCATTGAAACCGGTTCGTATTGCGTCGAAAACAGATAGGCGAAAAAAATTGCTTTTGCTAAATAAAAATAAAAATATTGAAAAAGATTATGTACTTAAAAATCGCGCGATCGGGATCATAAATTAACGTGCATAGCATAAATTTTGCACCTCATGGCGGGATTTGGGCTTCGCACAAAGAGAGCCGCTGTAGCTGCCGGCAGCAGTTCCATCGGGAGATGCCATCGACCCCTGTGTGTGCTTTGCATGCCCTGAGCAGGTAGAGCTGGACCTATGCATGGACAGACCGGGCGATCGACGGAGGGCAGAAAACTGGATACGTAGGGGAAAAGAATAGGAATAAATAAAAAAAATGCACCCCTTCAAATACATCACCTACCTTAAGTTTAAAATAGATTAAATGGTTATTTTAATTCGTTAACAAAAATATATTTAATAAGCAATAAATATATTTAATTACCTTCTATGGAAAGTTCACATTGCGAAATCATAACTATTAAGATAGTTGGAGATTGGTTCATCTTATACATACACATTTATTATTATTATTATTATTATTATTATTATTATTATTATTATTATTATTATTATTATTATTATTATTATTTGATAAGATATTTAAAATGATTATATTGAATGAAATAAAAAATAAAAACAAAATATTCTCATTGGGAATGTATACTATACTACATATTTTTTGAAGGGGAGGGTGCCCGGAATTTTAGTTACGCTCGGAGGACAAAATTGTCTACTTCATGCACTGGTAGAAGGTTATTAAGCATTTAAACTCTGCTTAAAATAATTAGAAGATTAGAAGTAGATGAGCAAAACTTTCGAAAGTTTGAATGAATGCAAATAAAATTTGTAATTGTGTATTCCATTATTGATAAATTCAGACTCAAAATGTCTTTAGGAGCTTTTTCTATATTTTTTTATTTCTAATATTATTTATTTATAAGCAAGAATGTCAAAGTTGAACTTCCATAATATCCACTACATCGCATAAAGATTAGGTGTTAACCGTTCCCTGAAAACAAACAAACTCACTTTTTTATTTCGCTTCCCAAAATTCCGGCCTTTTCGCAAACCCACATTTTCTGCTTTTCATCGCGTAATATCTGCCACGCGCTACGGCGCCCAGCGTCCGTGGGTAGACCCTCAAGAAGACGCCGCTCGAAGGACGGGTGGTATGGGGAGGGGGACGGCGCCAGATCGGCGAGGAGGAGAGGGTCGGGGGTGAGAAGCGAGGGAAGTAGTAGCGAGAAAGGCGGGGAGGTGGTGACGCGGGTAATGAGTTGTACGAGAGCGAGAGATGCAGCGAAAGTGGTAGGGATGACGAAAGGTTGGAAATGATGAGAACGTGGTGCAGGAGGGCGTGCGACATAAGAAAAGAAAGGGGAAAGTGTGAGAAACCGGGAGCGGGAGAGCAAGGGAGAGTGAGTAGCGGGCAGAATATTGATTGATTGATTAATTTCTTCGTGTTTCCAGGCGCGTCAACTGGTTTGGTCATTAGTCCCGTAAGTGTAGTGCATGTTTCTTCTCGGGAGATGGTAGGTGTTCTTCCGCTGGATAGCGAGATCCGGCGCCGACCTACCGACGGCTAGTGGGGTTTTCCCGTAACCAGGACTCTCCCACCAGCGGGGCACCGCCCCAGCCGGGACAAGCTCTAAGCTCCCGACCAGTCTCCCGGAATATATGGTAGTGTAGTGCATGTTAGTGTGTGTGTGTGTGTGTGTGTGTGTGTGTGTAAGGGGACAGGTTAGGACAAGGGAGAGGAAGGAAAGATCGCGCGCGGTCCGTGGCCCGTTTGTTAGGGTACTGCTCCGGCATTTGCCTGATGTTGATCGGAGAAAACACGGAAAACTACCGATCAGAGCAGCCGGCCGCTACAATTCTCCTCCAGACAGCGACTGAATTCGACCTAGCTGAAAAGCTACTGTCGAAACTCCTGCCGCCGTCAGGACTCGAACCGCGGGGACAATAAGTAGCGAGGGTAGGAGAAGGACGCAAGAGAGGAAGGAAGAGTGAGAGTTAAGAAACGCGGTGAGGCTAATGGGAAAGACGGAGCACATGGGTATCGGGAAGCATGAGTAGCGGGGAATTAAAAGGGCGGAGGTATGAGAAGCAGAGAGCATGAGAGAAAAGTTGCGCCGGGAGTGGGAGCGGAGAGCGTAGGGAAGGGAGCATGGAGGCGAGAAGCGTGAGATGTGAGAAGCGTAAGAGGTATGAAGGGGTGGAAGAGGTGAGGAGTGTGAGAGGCCAGGAGAGTGAAAGGTCCAGAGCGTGACAGAAGGGGGGGAGAGAGGGGCAGGCAACCTGACAAGCGAAGATGAGCGATGGGGTGGAGAGAGTGCAAGCGGGCATGGTAAGAATGCTCACTCAGCGTTAGGAGAAGGGCACATGAGCGGCGGGGAGTGTGCAAGGTAGGGAACGTGACTAGAGGGGAGTGAGAGTAACGGAGAGTTAGAGGGGCGTAGGTGTGTAGTAGAAAACATGAGAGCAGGGAAGCGGCGAGCGTGGGGAAGGCAGCACGGAGGCGAGAGCCATCATAAGTGAGGAGCGTGAGAGGCGGGGAGCGTGAAAGTTAGGGGGGCGTGACTGGAGGTTAGCGATAGTGGCGGGGAGCGTGTAACGTGAGGGCGAGGGATGTTAAGCGACGGGTTGGCGAGTGCAAGGGAGCATCATGAGAGTGGGGAAGCATGCCAGTAGGATTTCACGGAAGGCGGGCAGCGTGAGATGGGAGAGTCGCGAGACCTTTGGTAGGGCGAGGCGGGGAGGCAAGGCGGTGTGGGGGAGGACGGGTCGCCGGCGGGCGCTCTCTGCGCACGTAGAGGCCGCCGCCAGCGCCGCCTCTGCCGCGGCGGAGCCGTAAGTTTTGAAACTTAATCTGCTGGCTGTCAATGCCCCGCTTGTCTAGCTCCAGGGCTCACGGCGCTGGCGCCCACCTCCGCCCCCGACCCCTACCACTCCCTCGCTCTCTTCCCCTGCGAAAGGCACCGCCTCTTCGAGCTCGTTTCTCCGCGTTAACTGTCGTTATCTGCTACGAGGCATGCGCTTGCGCTGGTTCTTTTTAGTACCATACGTCAATTCATCTATCATCGTAAGAATCAATAGAATTCCTTCGAGGAAAGTTTGTAAATAAATGAAATGTCAGAGATAGTTTAATAAACCACTAGAACTTTTTACATGATTGAATATTCGTCAAATCGCAATAATAAATTAAGAAAAATGTTAATGGATGAAAACTTATATTAGTTTGTAAAATTTATTTGTAAATTTTAGTTTGTAAATTTTCTAATACAATTGCTCATAGTCAGCATTGCCGCTGACCTGCAGGGACTCTGACTGAGATATTCTGGTTCAAGTTCCGACGGTGGTGAATTTTCGACATTGCTAGGTCGAATTTAGTCGATGTTTGGAGCGTTCGGAGGATTCACACACGTCATGTATTCCGGACTATCTATTTCTATCTAATACCGTCCCGAGCCAGCTCAGCAGATTTTTACTTTGCCTACTTTTTATAAATAAAAAAACTTTATTGGGTAAATGATATCATATCGTTCAGGCTTCAGCTCTTTAGCAGTTTTTTTGAAAAACGATAATACAGAACAAAACTATTTCAGATTTATTAAACAGCACAATTTAAAATCGAGGTATGACAATTAATAAACCATCTCCGAAAGAATTAAAAGTTAATCAGTTATTTACTGATGTATGAGAAGGTAGCCAAAAAGGTTTCTAAGTCACGGATTTTCGGGATAAACGAGACCTACATGATACTGCACGTTAAAAAAGATGTCACGAGATGAAGGTGCAAGTACTACTTGTAAATAGCGGGATTTTCATATCGGCATACTCGTCTGCTTTTCCCTTCGTAATCCATCGCTGCCCTGCAGGCGTTTCCGCCCCTGTCTGCCGGCCTTAGTCCACCCGGCGTCCTCTGTAATGATGCGTCCCTCGGGAATCTTTGCTGCACGCGATGGGCCTGGATGTCGCGTCCACTTCCCTTACCCTACCTCACCCCAAGGAATTCTCGGGATAACCCGCTCTTGGCTGTGATCATTCCCCGTTCTTCGTGATGCTATGCGCTCTTCAAGCTACCCTCTCTTCTAACTCTTCCTTTTTCTAATACCCATTTGCCTCTGTATTTTCACCTTTGTTTTGTCAGATTGAAAATGCTGTTGTGAAATAGAATGGGATGGTGAAATGGTGGTCTTTTTTGCTCGTTTCCATCTGCTTGAGAAAACTAATTGTGAGCAATTTGTTAAGATACAGAGATAAATAATGGGACAGTCAGTGGAGAAGTAATATTTCGGTGGACATTTAATGCATACCTGGACGAGCAATTCCGAATCCTGCATTGAAAATATTTGGGATTTTCATACTACTTATTTGGAATAATTTTCAATTAATACAAAGCCCAACTGTCAACGAGCAGCATGCGATCAAATAAATTTGTAAATTAAGCACTTCAACCTAATAATCGTATTGATAATGGTAAGCACATTCCCAACAAATGTTCAAAATATCGATGGCTGATAGTAGTGACAACTGAAGAACATTTAATTATTTCCTATTACACTTTACTTAATAAGAATTTGTAAAATGTCGCCCAATATTTGAGCAGATTTTGTTGGGTCATGCAATCACTACCTAAATAAAGATAAATTATTATATACTACACTACAATATGTTTTAGTCTAATAATTTCATTCCAATTAAAAATATTTAAAATATTTTTTGGATTTCACATTTACAATTTTGATAAAATTGTATAAGCATTGTTACATTGAAAAGGTCTATTAACTCGGAGATTTCCTTTTAACTTATTGAGAGTGAATTGTTCTTATTAAAACTGCACACAGTGATCAGTGGGATTTATAATTATGAATTTTGTGGTCCACGAAGTCTGAAAGGTTAGTGACCGCTGCTCTGAATGGGCCGCCAGGAGACCAAATGCGGGAAAAGTTATTTTCATCGCCGTAACTCAAACGTTTTATTGTCAAAATGGCGCGGATTTAGCTAACGCGACGATGCGCGCAGAAAGCGATACTTCATTCTCAGAGACTAGCAAAAAAGATGACACAACTGTTCGATCGCAGTGGTAATTTGTTGGGTTACATACGACCCGAGATGTACTGTTTACTTTCTCGACAATCCGCTGCGCTCAATGACTACTAGTTTGTTTACGTATAGAATGTGTTTGTGAAAGTTGTATTTTTATAGCTAGGTCTTTCTTTCCATTTACGTGCACCTACTATTCAGAGCTTTGGTTTGAAACTTTTGTGGTGGCAACATTCGCCGAATAGGAACCCATTGGAGGCTCTTATTTATTTGCCTCTTCTATCTCGTCTACAAAGTTTTTTGTTGCTGGTGATTCATCACAATATTAATTACTTGTAAACAGGAGTGATTAATAGATCAATAAGATTTTTCTCGTTTTATTTCTTATTACATAAACATTTTTTTCTGCTTGATCCATGACTTTGTAGTTGTTTTATTTCAGTGCATTTCTACAATGTAGTCTGCACAATTTTATAGCCCTCTATATATTATTTCAAACAGAATTGCAGGATCTCAATTTGCCTTGTGGAGTTTCCGACGTAGTAAGTCACGGGTCTTCAAGACGTTCACGTCAAAATGGCAGAATGTTTCCCGCGTAAAGACCCGCTTGTTGAAATCCTCAAATCATCGTGCATGTTTTTGATACGATAAATGAATAAAACACTGAGTTTAAACAATAAATTAATTAATAAACTATGATATCAAAATATTAATGAAAGAATGAGATTAATACGAACATGTTAAATTGGTTAATAATGAATTATCATTCAATTTTTGGAGATTCTGAAGTCTGTTTACTACATTCTAAAAACACAAATAAGCTACATTAATTTTAGATAACAATTCGTGGTGGAACTCAAAATTGTCAAATAATTTCCAAGCCGAATATGACTAACGTCATTTTCTCTCAATTTCTTTCCAATGATACCAATTTTCTTGTTTATTTTACGTTACTTGTTTACTTCGAACCATTTCATCAAAACAGTCTGCAGTTTTCTATTTCCCTTCTTAGTCAGTTATTCCAAACGGAGTTGCAGCAGGCGGTCGAGTCACCGGGCGGAAAGTATTTCCGGCGTCGTAAGTCACGTGCTTTATTGTTGCTCGCGTCAAAATGGCGGCTTTTTAGCCCGCGCAACGAAGCGCGCGGGAAGCGATATTTCATTCTCTAAATAAACTAATTTGTTTCGGTTCCATGTTGCGGTTTTATGGGGGGAACCTAACGGACGAACGCGAACTGCACGCCGAGGAACGCAATTCGCGCTGGGGACCAAATATAGCGGTTGTGCAACAATGATTTTTCCGCGCATGAATTATGGAGTTTTCGCAGGAAGCCCCGCTCGGTGTGTTTTGAAGGAAGACGCCTTTTGATTTATTAGTTTGTGAAATGCATTTGCCGCATTAAAAATAGAAGAAGAGGCATTTTTGGCGTTAATAGTTGGATGTGTATTCTTGGATATCACATAAATATTGTTTAGGGGTCTGGTTGATTTGTGAGAGTTAAGCTCATGTTTTTAAAGGAAAGTAATTTTCTCTGTTTGTAGCTTATATGTAATATTCATAATCATAAAATTAATTCGAGGTTTGAACATCTTAACAGATGTAGAAAAGATTCGGAATAAAAGACACTGAAATAACGCTGAAAAAAATAATTATATTTCAGAAAATTAACAAATGTTGCGCGTCATGATTCCCTTCTGAAGTGGTAATGCTTATCTTTTTATGAACATTAATCTACATCACGCTTTGTTTCATTGTTAATTTTCAGATATCAATACAAATAAAATCAACGTAAATATTGATTTTTATTTTATTTTGCTCTGCGTTTTTGCGAAATATTCTACCTTTACAAGTGTAGATACATTTTTATTTAAAATATAAATTTTATATCTCGCAAATCATTATTTGAATCTGAATTGGATGCTAAACTCATACCAACAACCACGACATTCAGAGTAGTTCAGATGCTTCCTTAAAATCGATCCTTAGTATCGACATGGCAAAACAACGCGATTGCGGTTTCACCGGCGACACGATACGCTAATGTGTTTCCGCTCTTTTAAACAAATCGCGCTAAAGGTCGAACATCGTTTGCCGGGCGTATCGAGTTCCAAATGAACGTCAGCTCGAGTTTGTTCCCGCGTCGTGACTTGGGAAGGGCCTCTAGCACCGCTTCTCGCTGGTAACTCAATCGCAAGCCGTGCAACTCGATACAGTGTTGCCCAGCGTAGCGTACAACCGGCCGTCTCGACTTCCACAGATTGCGTTTAGCCCGTCGAATCGGACGGCAAAGACAAAGGAGATTTTCTGGAGTCTTGTCGGCGAGTATTAGTAGAAGTACCGTGCTTCATCTGCATTCGTTTTCCAGCTGGTGGGATGTGACAGTGTAGAATTAATCTTATGCATGTCTATTGTTGCGTAGGATAACTGACGTCGAGATTCATTAAGACGGTCTTTTGTTAAAGAACATGACCTAGTAGTCGAGAAGAAAGAGAAAGTCAAGCCGAGTAGACAACTGGAGCGAGATATTGGCCTATATATGTAACGGGCGAAAAATCAGACGATATTAAATGTCAGTGTTCATTGGATCAGCAGCCAGAAATAATTTTACATCAAACATCCAGATATTATCGGGAGCCTTCAACGAAAAAATAAAACTGATATTTGCGTGATTGATTTCTCCAATACACATGTTCCCAATAGGCGTTGTATAAAGCGTGATGTGAAATATCGTAACTTTCACTGCTGTATCACGGTTATAGATTCTTCCATCCACCAATCAGTGTTTTGGAACAGTGACATGTATACTCAACAAACGCTCCGCGTGTGCAGACAAAGTACTCCAATCTTTGTTTATATTCCGAAGTCGAAAGTTAGCAACATGATTGAACGCAACTATCGTCGAAGCAATACATCACGCGCCTTACAACATCGTTCACAAGAGAGTCGAACTTCATCGTCGTCGCTCAGAGACCCGGTCTCGGGGCGAGTCGTTCCGAGAACGAATCTTCTCGAGACGCCGGCAGCGCGCTCCAGCACCCCGAACCGCGCGCCTCAGGATCGATCTATATCGGACGATAAATTATGCATAAGCCCGCACAGAGTGCCTGTAATGCCCGGAGCGGGTCTTTGGATCTCCTTCCAGTACGTAACTCAACGATCCAATCACGGTTCTGCCACGGCGCTAGTTCATAACTCACCCGCCAGGCGGCGCGGCGCGCGCATATGTCGCGGGAAAGGCGGCGGCGGCGGTGGCGGGCGGCGATGGTGGTGGTGGCGGTGGAGACGCCAGACCGTGCCGGTTCTTCCAGCCAACGTCCCCACGTTTAAATCATCGTGTTAGCGCCATCGGCCGCCATATTTTAACGCGGGAACCGATTCCGGGCTCTCGCGAGAATATTCGAGACCCGTGTAGTTGGGAGAATGACCACCATTCTTCAGGCGAACACGCCGCATTAACGGCCGATGTCTCCGAGGAGGATGCGCTGAAGAAAGAGGAAATGGTGATGAAGGTCACGGAAAATGTGGAGATGGTGGTGATGGACTGACATTGCAGATACTAGGGTTGAATGTGAACATTGGTTGGCAATGATTTCGGTCGGATTTGCCGCCAGTTGCCAGTAATCAATGCAACAAAAGGCTTGTTTTACTTTTGAGGAATAAAGGTCTTCTGTTTCTCTCTCTCTCTCTCTCCCTCTCTCTCTCTCCAAATATCAGACATACATTTTTTTCAAAATATATGACTTCAAGTTGACAAATCTTCTTGATAGAACAATATTACAAATGTCGGACATATCTCTTACCATTCTCATCTGATAAAAATATTAATATAATGATAAACGTGTTACGTGGATATCATAAGGTCCGGAGAAAAAAAATGTTGGAAATTTTATAATGTGACAAATCATAGTTTCCTCGTTTTAATTAAAACTTTAATATTGAAACTTCAATAATATTACAATGAACACTAAATGTCTGTGTACAAAACAAAAGAAATGTTGTCTTTGCAATTAAAACAATGAGGTCTTCAAACACTTTTCACATTCATCGCTTCTTTTATGATAATTTGTGAATCTCGCAGAAAAAAGGAACGAATGACTTCGTAAAATTATTTTCATTCATAATTTGAATTTTCCTCTCGTTATGAAGTGGCAGTAAACTAATCATCTGCGCAATCGAAAAATCAATAAAATGTAAACGTCCGATAATTAATGAAACGGAACACTTAACCCAACGAATTCCTTCCGTTTTATTTTCTGTCGTTTTCGTTTTCGTGAAGTATATCTCAGTGTTCTCACATCCTAAGTTAACGATTTTCTACTGGGCATTTCCGACTCGTACTATGCTTGAATTACATGTTCTTTTGTTTGTACTAGATATTAAAAAATGAATTTCATTTATTTCGAGACATATCCCACATCCTTAGAGTGCAAAAAAACAGTTTTGAAAAGAAAAATACGGCTTAATTATAATTGTCCCTGTAGTCTGAATATTGTTCAGTGACTTTATACACAAATTTTGTAAACAACAAAAACAAAAATGTTTATAGTACGCAAAGAAAACAAAGAAATGAATGATGAATATGAAATTATATTGATAACATTAAATCACTCGTGTATGTAATTTTGAAGAATCTGCGACAATTATAACAAATACAACTATTTCAATATCTTTGAAGGAAACTGATGACTTAGGTAAACAACGTCACGTTACTTTACAGATAGTAGGACGAAAATACTAGTTACATGTATAATTTATAAAAATAAATTAAATTACACTGTTATTCTAGGACACTCGAGCTGGAAAGGAAATCTGTCAATATGTAATATTTGCAGTGAATAAATCCTGCAGTAATTATAGAAAATACTGTTTTTTTCGTTTTGCACGTTCTCAGATGTAGAAACAAATTACGAAAAGTGATGTTATATTGTTAGATTCGGGAATGAAATAAATGGACATGTTTGATATGAAGGCTTATAGGAAAAAATTTTTCTTAATATAAGTTAAAATATCATTTTTCCTGCCTTTACAAAATAACGCGATGGTTCCAGCTTTTGAATGTTTTCAGAGATTTAGGATTCGTATGTCTCATTTCTCATAAGCCCAACCACTATCTGCTTGTTAGGGCCCAATGGGAAGGCCAGGCAGACGTCGGCAACGCCATGAAATACAGCAGCCAGCGCGCGTTAAGGCGGCGACGTGAACGAATCACCGCCGACGCGATGCGTCGTGTCACGGGGCTGTAAATACCCATAATTCCTCCCGAAAACGACTCCCGCACAGCTGCCGCCGGTCGTGCGTTAACTCACCTCCGCTCGACCACCAACCAGGTCACGGCGTTGAAAAACCGTCGTACTTCCCCACTAATACAGCCCATGTAAATGACTTATAATGATGGATGGAACCCCCAACTACCGCTGCGGTCAGGCGGTGACCCGTTCCAGCTTCGGACCCGGTCTCTGGGAAATAAACCGGGTCCGATCTCGGACCCGGATCCCCTTCCTCACTCACCAGTCCGGTCCTCCCCGGACGCTAATGTTATCAGATCAGATGTTCGTCTGGAGACCGATTCATTCATTTCGGTGCGTCGGCAACGAGAGCGCGTAGTCTACGACGCGTTATCTGACTGTGGCGCCGGGCGCAGCGTTCGAGTACAATGGCCCACCATCAATTTATCAATTTACGTCACCGCAGTCAGTTGGCAGCCTCGCCTATGCGCTCGCGCCCGCGTATGTGTGTGTGTGTGTGTATTCGGTTCAGAGTCGACGTTCCCGGCGAGAGCAATGCGACCTCAGCTTCCACCGCCGTGGAGCGGCGTCGTTCTGTGAAATACAAATAACACAAAATGAAAGCACCCATTTTACATTTCGAACCGTCCGCATACGCCCGTTTGCTTGAATTAAACTAATGGTTTCTTTTTTTAAAGATGCATTAATTTGTATTTAGCTCGCTTCAGAGTCGACGCCTTCCGAAACATCCAGACGGCGGCGGTGGTGTTCGCCATTGTAGGGCAACGCGGCCCGCGGCGTAGTTCGTCTTTGACCCGCGCGGCGCGCCACAATAGCTCGGGAACAGCCGAACATCGCGGAGCGCGGTGCTTGCGACGACGCATTGTGCGAAAGGCGGCTGTGCGTAATCGGCTCGCTATTGTGCGTCGCTGTGGCTTCCCCCTCCCCCTCCTCCCCCCTCTCACCCGCCTCCAATCTCCCCTTCGCGGACGGACGGACAGACTGTTAGTTAATATATAATAAAGATTCGCTTCGATTTTTCCTTTCGGTCGCGCGGCCGGTATGGTACCGGCTCGCAATGGACAGTCTGGAACTGGGTCAGTGTTGGGTTTTGTTTCTCTTCGGAAACGGGCGAGGAAATGGTGATTTCGCCTGACGGGTGGTTTCGGGGAAACGGTGAATTTTCATTGACGTGCGTGACAGCCCAAAACCCAATGTATTTTATTTCCCATTGTCTGAAATGCGTTTTTTTGAAAGTAAATTGACATGCGAAATGACAATCTGACCTAGTTAAAGTATTGTACTTCATAGTTCGCTACTAATTAACATTAATACGTAAGAAATACTTCAGTTTGTGTTATGCACACTGTAGTCACACTGGTTTGTAAAGCCCTCATAATATTACTGAATAATTTTAATTCTGAATATTCTTTCGAATTTTTTTTCAAGATGGACGACAGACAAACGGAACAATAAAACTGTAAGGTGACTACTCTAAGTGAACTTGTTCAGAAATTGTATATAAAAGTAGACACACATGAAAGGAATGTTCATTTTTCATTACAACAGATCTAGTTCAACGATTAAACTTTTGTATTATCTTCCCTAACACCTTCAAAGACACCCTGCCAACCAGTCAATCGACAGGCAAACTCGATTAAAGCAACAAAACTTTACTCTTATTCTAATCTCTATAATTACAGGTATATTCATATCTGAAAATTCAAGTGAGGACTCATTGCCAATTTTCCGGCCAAATTTTTTTCCGGAGGGAGGCTGTTCGTGGAGCATTGATTTTGCCCGCTGGCGTTCCAGGAGCATCCACAAGACCCCTCAGACTGCCCGCAGGAGCCACAGTCCTAATGGAGAATCTGACTGTTATCTTCCGTTATCTCGTCCGGCCGGAATGGGATCTGACTTTAATAAATTCGGTCTCTCTCTCCCCTCGACATATAATACGTTTTCTAATTTTGTACATGCGACAGGGGATGTATTCATCATGTCGCCGACCGGGCTGTGGAGCCCTTCTACAAAAAACAATGCGTCGAGAGAAAGTTCCTCTTTGATTTTTCGGCGTATTCCATTTTTTTGCCCAGGCCGCACCCTGCTGGGCGCGTCGCGAGCGCCTCTGACAAGACAGCAGCGCTCCTAGCGGCGGAAATGAAGAGCGGCGGGCGGGTTCTGGATGGGCGAACGACGCGCTGCCCCGCCCCGCCCAGAAACAAGCCATTCTTTTGACGGGCGGTCATATCTCGTTAATTAGTCTATAAATTCCAGACGGTATCTGCGGGTACGCATGGGGGAACGACGGGCAGGCGGACAGACGGACGGTTGGTGTGGGTGAGGGCGAGTGGGGACGGTGCTGGAGTGTTGGGGAGGGTGAGGATGTCTGTGCTAACGTTTGGGACACGCCCCTTTTCCTTTGATTTCTTTATTTGGCCTCCGCTGTCGCTTTCTACCTCTTGTACGGCTTGACTTTTGGTTTCGTTCCCAATTTTCAGCTGCATTTTACCTCTTGATTCTTTGCATGTTTCCTCTGTCGTCTCTATTCCATATCTCGCCTCTTTATGTCACTTGGACACTTCCATCTCTAACTATCTACTGTTTGACTTAGTGTATTTCGTTTTGTTTCTGAATTTTAGAACCTAAGAACTATTCTTTAACTTATTCCTCCGTTATCATCTCTAAAATCAATATTTTCAATAATATTTCTTTATCTCAGTCCCGTTGATTCATCCATCTCTGTTATGACTTTCGTTGTAGGAAATGTCTAATTTCTCCCTCCTTTAAGCCCTACCTAATTATTTTACCTTTGTGTTTTCTGCAATCAGTAACATCAGTTCTTTCCATGACTTCTTTGTCTCTGCCCCCACTTAAGTTCATCTCCTCTGCGACTATCGTTTTACCTCGAGCCTTTCTGTCTCGTACCTGAATTTTGCCGTCTCTAATATCAAACTTTGTTTTTGTCCCCTTTACATCTCTACCGGCTCTAGAATTTCACTCCTTGTATTTACGTCACGCAACCTATTTTACCCACTGTAGCATTACCAGATATTTTAACTCCCTCTACCGTGTTATTTCTAATATAACTGGTCGCCGGTTGTCATTTTCCACCAGTTCCAATCCCGCATTTTTTTGGTCTAATTAGTATCGCCAAAAAGGCTAGATACAAGAGTCCTAACTTCTTGAAAACTCGAAGCAGGAGTTCTTGCAGAACAAGGGTAAAAAGGTATTTTTTCCTACAGATACATTATTTCTCTCCTTTTTATTGTTGTCTGCGCATAATTTAATTGCTCAACCACCTTCCACAGTTTTTGCCTTCCACTACTTCCACTTCATCATTTCCATATCCCATTCTACTGCGTCAACTATACCATCTGTTTTTACTTCTGGGTTTGGTATAGGGAGAGTCTGTGGCTAATTTTGCGGCAAGTTCCTTTGCTCTTTGCCCTTTCCCAATCAGACAGGATTCCCTCATTACAATCTCTACCAATTTATATCATAATATTTTAGTCAGACACATGCCTCTTCTATTTTATTTTTCTTTCAATCTCGACATCCTGCTATTCTAATCCGATTCTCGGCTTTCACTTACACAATGTTCTTTCCTTACATTCTATTTCCTGAAAAATTATTTCAGACGTATATTTCTCAATTATCTAATTTTGTCCCCCATGTCATTTCAAATCCCTCTTTTGCTACAAATGGATTTGTACTCGTATTCGCTGCCGTATGTTCCTCTACCAAGTATATTCCTGTTGTGTTCTGAATCGCTCCTTCTACCCGTGCTTTTTATGATGCCAACAGCCTTCAACTGCCTTTTGCAGTGACCCTATGTTAAGCTGTCGACGAAGACGTCATAACCAGCGTTGCAGCTACTGAGGACGAACAACGCGGGCGACTGTACTGTCAGCCTTCATTTATTTCTGTAGCAGCAAGCAGAAAAAAGTACAGTCAAATACATAAATCAACCGTTTGTTTTTCAATATTATCTCCATACAAGTAAAAATAGGGAATATTCCTGTAATGAATATATAATAACTTAATTTTCAAGAAAGAACAGGAGGGGTGTTATTTTCTTGTTGTAAAAACGCATGAAGCATGCAACGAGTGCCACGTTATATTAGTTTTAAAATACTGACATCTTGTGTTCTGGCCTACACAAGATTATCGATTGTTTTACTTTTACACGAGAAAATAGGGTAAGGGTTTACAACCTTATTTGAAATAAAAGTAATTATATTAAAGCCAAACACTCCCAATTCTGCCTTTAACATTAATAATTGTAATAATAATACTAATACTACTACTATTACTACTACTACTAATAATAACAATAACAACAACAACAATAATAATAATATAATAATAATAAATTCATACCAGTTTTCTTAAAAAAAACGTTTCCAACGTTGACTTTGTGTAGCCCGAATTTATCAAATAAATCATGTGATCTATGTGACATAAATGGGACACGTCTGTGAGTGACACGTCATTTGATGATTTAACATGAAACAGTCGCAATGCGACCATGATTAACCCGCCCTTTGTTGCTCTATATAGAATAAAAGATTTTTTCGCAGAAGGTAATGAAAGTGTCGTTTCCCTTCAAAATTAATTGACGATACAAAAGCACAAAGAGAGCAACGTGCAGAAATTGCTAAAATAATTCCTAAATGAATGCCCGGAGAACGTTGAACGAAGAACGAACACGTCAGTATTGAAAAAAAAATAAAAACAAAAAAGAAATCTACTCATATACAGAGACTCGCAGGGATCACTGTATATCATATATCAATCCAAACACTAAATTGACACTGAACCTCCATCCGCGCTCACAATACAGCGGAAAGCTAGAAACGTCGAAAATGCAGACTCAGACCTCAAAAGCGTAAACACGAATTTCGCCAAACGTGTTTGCACGTCAGCATAAAACCGGGTGATTGACAGCCGCTAGCCTCCGGCCTGGCTCTGCTCAGCCACCAGCCGAAGCGGACGTCTCTCGTCGCTGGCCCGTCGACCACCCGCCCACCCACCCACCGCCAAGAACGCTCAACCACCACACCGCTCACTACAGCCTCGTTCAACCAATACGTACAAAAATCTTTTTATGTACACGAAAACCTTATTCCACTTTAATAATTTTTTATTGTAATAAATATCGACAACGCCCTCGAGTGTACGTTCACGTCGTAACCCACCCGCCGCCCCTCTCTTTGCAATTAAAATAATCACAAGCGTTCAATTAGTACTATAAAAAATAAGGCAGCATAGTTTTCTAATAGGAGGTATTTTTTGAGTTTTTCGTGGCTGTTCTACAAATTGCTCCAATTGTCATATGGATATTTGTAAGGGACATACAATTCTATTACGTACTTCTCTCACCCTCCCTTAAATCTAGTAACAAAATGAACGTCCTCTTCCCCCATTGCGAATTATTCCACCTTCATTCGTTTTCTTTCTTTCCCTAATGTTCTCTGTCAACTAAACTCTTTCACCTTTCTCCTCCTCTGTTTCACTGCCACACTTCTTTTCTACTATACATCTTTCTTCAAACAGCGCTACCTCCAGCGTCTATCACGAATAGTGGAGTGTCGAAATGAGGGGGTAGTGGAATTTAAGGGAGGGTGAGAGAAGTACGTAATAGCAATGTATGTCCCCTACAAATATTCATACGACAATTGGTGGAATGGATGCGTGGATGGTGGAATAAACTTGAAGGTAGTGGAAGTGAACGCGGAGATGGTGATGGTTACACTAGCAGTGGAAAAAGGGGGAATGAAGGCGACGGTGGACGTGGAGCCAGAGGTAGAAGTGGAAGCGGAGTGAAGGTGGGGGAGGTGGAGACATGAACAGGGGAGGTGGCGGTCGAGGCAATGGCGGAGGCGAAGGTGGGATGGAAGCGGAGACGGCGACATGACGGAGGGTGCGAGGGCTGAGAAGACACTGCTAAGGTCGAGGAGGCGTAGGCGAAGAAGGAGGATGTGGTGGTGGAGGTGGCGGAGGTGGTGAAGTCGAAGGCAAAGGCGGAGGCGGAAGCGAAGGCGGATGCGAAGGCGAAGGCAGAGGCGAAGGCAAAGGCAAGAGCGAAAGAGAAGGTCAAGGCAAAGGTGGAGGCGAAGGCGGAGATGAAGGCGGAGACGAAGGCAGAGGCGAAGGCAAAGGTAAAAGCGAAGGCAAAGGTAGAGGCGAAAGCGGAGGCGAAAGCAAAGTTGGAGGCGAAGAAAGAGGCAAAAGCGAAGTCGAAGGCCAAGGAGAGGGCGGAGGCGGAAGCGAAGGCGGATGTGAAGGCAAAGGCAGAAGGGAAGGCAAAGGCAAAAGCGAAGGCGAAGGCCAAGACAAAGGTGGAGGCGAAGGTGGAGACGAAGGCGAAGGTGGAGGCGGAGACGAAGGCAGAGGCGAAGACAGAGGCTAAGGCAAAGGCAAAAGCGAAGGCAAAGGTGGAGGCGAAGGTGGAGGGGAAGGCGGAGGCGAAGGCCGAGAGGAAGGCAGAGGCGAAGACAGAGGCGACGGCGGAGGCGAAGGCGGAGGCGGAGGCAAAGGTGGAGGCGAAAGCGAAGGCGAAGGCAAAGTTGGAGACGACGAAAGAGGCAAAAGCGAAGTCGAAGGCCAAGGCGAGGTCGGAGGCGGAGGCGGAGGCGAAGGTGGGCAGGGTCTTTGCGAAAGGAGAGAAACTGCCCCGGGGGGCTCCCTAGGCGGGCCCGACGTCTTGGATGGATGGCGCGTCTTCTGGGCTCGCCTCGGCCCCGCCCCCTTGCGGTCAGCGGCAGATAAACAGACCTCGCGTTCGGCGCTCGGATTCACCATAGCCGCACAATAAAAAGTTGGTGTAAGGCGAGACAATTCGATTAAAATATTGCATTAGCATATTCATATGGAAATTGTTTACACATTTGTTGTTGTTGTTTAGCGGTCGGGTTTTGGAAACATGCGTATTAAGTCGTCTCTAACACAGGGTGTATTGTTGGGAATTTTCAATTTGGCACCACATTAGAATCCCACAACACTACATCTATTTTTTTACTAGCTACATTTACTTTTGCGGTGGTGCCAAAAGCGATTTCATTAATACTTTTCCATTTCTTGCCTCGTTCCCTGGGTGAGCAAAAACTGAATCTGAGAAAAAAGGTTTTAATTTTGCCATATGTTTAGGCAGATTTTTTGTTTACACAAGAGTGACATGGTATACTGAGTATTTTCGGTTCTTTGATAATTATCAGCTAGAGGCTGTAAATTATAATTTACAGCCTCTAGCTGAGATTGAAAGCCTTAATTCGAGTTTTAAAAGACAAGTGAGATATTCCCATACCAAAGGTACTGGCCGGGTTTTTTTTTTGTTTTTTTTTAATGAAAAAATCCAGTCAACCACTCACCCTCGGTTTTGAGATGAATACATTGGCTCAGGTTTCCAGAATAAATAGCCTAAAGGGAGATCTCTGATATACTCAATTTCGGAAATATACGATAGAATTTCGTTGCCATTTGTTGTAAAAATTTGTCATGATTACTTCATGAAAAGTGAAGGCAAATAAATTTTAGTACACCCATCGATCATATTTATATTTGTAGAAGAGAAATTTTAGCAAATTATGCTAGCACAATGAACTAAAATTACCGATAATTGTAATTTCCGTGAAATTTGATTTATTTATTTACCTCGCTGATGTTTTGAAACATTGATTGAGTGAAATTTGATTTCATTATTGGATGAAGGGAGAACTGTGGATTTTAATATCATCAAGGCATTCTTTAAAAATATATCTTGTATTATTATACAATATTCTATATTATAATAAGATAATATACACTATTAAAATATATTATATATTATAATAAAGTACTATATATTAATATAACGTATATTATATATTATTACAACGTATATTATATATTATTATAGCGTATATTATTATAAAATATATACTATCATAATTGTTTATTTTATTATAAATGTTATAATACATTTCATACGTCAAATAATCATCATTTCTTAAAATAAGGGCTTACAGATGAAACATATATGCATTATTCACTAAGAAGACTTTTTTCTAACTGTCGTCACAAATTCAACAATGTCACAAGTTCCTTTGTCCTTAACTTGATCAAGCTTAAATTCTAGAAACTACACGCAAAAGAATAAGGATCCCGATTGAAATTCACCTTAGCTATTTCTCCTTAGAGTTGTTTTTGAGAGAACCTGTTCTACCAAACGTTCTCAGCCACTTACGCTTACATCGTCTCTGGCACAGTTCTGAGATAAATAAGAGAAACATATGCCAGGGGTTCTCAAATGCAGTATATTTTCACAGCTGAATATATAATTGAGATGTCGTGGTATTTGGAACGAACGTTGCGGCTGAATCCGCAGCTGACGGTATCACCACGCTCGTAATCTATACTTATCTTCTACACTTCTATACTAATATATAAAGACAGAAGTACATTGACTTACAGCGTGATCATTTCTGAATCTACTGATCCTATACCGATGAAACTTTTGGGTCAGCTTCCTTTCTTATAATCTGGAGTACTATATGATATAATTTATAACCATAAACTTTAACATATTTACAAAATAATTACTTTTCTGGTCATTTTTCGCCTAGCTTTACATCACAGTCAAGAGTGCTTATATGTCAATGGTTTAGCTGCGCGCCACCAGAGGATAACGTCTGAGATCTACTACTGATTTCATCAATGCCAATTTAGAGGATTTTTTTTTATTTTCCGCTGTTAACTTTCTAATCCGAAATAATTCTGAGTTTTTCTTTACTTTATTTATAAAAGTAACTTAGACATTCGTTTTCATAACATATAGAGGTGAGTACATTAAGTGTACAAGTGACGAAATGTTTGGAAGATATCATTTTCTGATGTAGTTAAAATTGTCGTTATGAATGCACACATGTTTAGTTGTGGTAAATGAAGCATAATTATTATGTATTTGCAAGTTGGGCGAGCGACAGTGCGAGCGAAAATATATTATTAATAATTCTCGTGTTTGCTGAAACTGACGAATGGATGCATTAGAAGAGTATTGTAGATGTAGTAGAGAAGTGTTTTAATATAGTGGTGAGTGAAAGCGTAACTTTGGGTGTTGAAGAAATGATTAAATTGATGCAAGTTTGGCAAGAATATAATTTATAGTAAAACGGTTGTATAATTAAAGTAAACCAGTATTGGTAAATGGGTATTTGGAGGACTTTAATGTGTGACAACGCTGGTTTTCAAGGTTGTTATTTTAGACAATAGAAAAAGTTTTCTCAAGCCGGAATCCACTGTGCTCTCGAGCTTTTAGAGATATTATAGTTGTATAAGTGGTTAATGGATTCTTTTCGTCAGCCACAATTTATCAAGGATCATAAAACATGCACTCGAATTCAATTAAAATTAATTTAATTATTGTTAAACGTCGATTAATGCGGCATGATCAATTTCAAACTTTATCTTATAAATACTTTAGAAGAACAAAAATGAAAAAGAGTAAGTTTAATAATGTGGCAATTAATTGACAGTATTGATATAATATATCAAATTCGATAAACAGAATATGCGTGAGTACATGCATTTTATATTTTAGTTTAGATGCGTTATTTTCAGTTATAAAGACCGGGTGTTTCCAGATTGGTGCAACGCAGAGAGAGGCGGGGTAGAGCGCAGGGGTTATACAATATAATAGATACAAGTAGGGTCTGCCATAGGGCGGGAATAGATGAAATTCCTCTTTCTGCTCAATAAAAAATTATGATACATACCCCGGCAACGCGAGGTTCTTCAGCTAGTTGCTAATAAAACCACCATTTTCTTTTGGTCCTCTTCCTCCTTCTGTGATTTCGTCAACACCTCTGCTTCACCTTTTCTTTTAATTTAATCAGCTCCTTTGTCCATCTACTGCCTCCTTTCCCGCCTTCTCTGATCTTAATTATTTTTCTTCTCCCTCTCGCTCTCCTCTGACACCTCCCACTCCCCTACCTAAACTTCTCGCGCATTATCCTTTATTTAACCTGCCGCCATATTTATCATGTCTCCTATTCCACTCTTTTGCCCTCCCTTCATCTTTGTGTTTATGTACTCGCTTTATCTCGTCCGCCACCTTTCGGCAAGCATGTTTCTCTTCCTATACTCTCACTACCTCAAAGCAGCCTTCCTCGTTTCCTTCGTCTCTTCTCGTAAGAAAGAAGGGCAAATCTGACAGAACGAACGACAGTTTTGTTTTTGCTGCCTGGAGGAGAATACTAGCGGGCGGTTGCTCTGATTGGTAGTTTTCCGTGGTTTCTCCAATCAACACCACGTGAATGTCGGATCAGTACCATATCAAACGGGCTACGGGCCGCGCGCGATGTTTCCTACCTCTTCCTCGGACTATCCTCTCCCCTTACACAACCACACACACACTTACACTAACAAGTACTACACTACCACATATTCCGGAAGACCGGTCGGGAGCTTAGAGCATGTCCTGGATGGGGCGGTGCTGCATTTGTGGGAGATATCTGCTTGGGGAAAACTCCGCTGGTCGACGGTAGGCCGGCGCCAAATCTCCCCATCCAGCGAGGAAAACCATCGCCATCTCCCAGGAATAAACATGCACTACACTTACTATACTAATGACCTTAACAACTGACGCGCCAGAAATCACTAACAATCAATCAATCAATCTCACCTCTCAAACATCATATCTCCCCGTCTCTTCTACTACTCCCTCCCGCCTTTAACTTTCCTTCTCCATCTCCTCTCCTCCTCCCTTCCACCTCTGCCTGCCACGCGCCGCCTAAGAGCGCGCCTTTGAGCCCGGGTATCAGCACAAACACGGCCGCGGGAGCCCGGCCCGTCCGCGCCGATGGGCATCGATCTGGGTCTCCGGCCTGTAATATATTGTTTGCCTTTCGCTTCGCGTCGGGCGCGCGCGGGCGCGCGCGGGCGCGGGTGCGGGCGCGGGCGATGGCGGAAAGCAGAGCGCGGCGGAGCCGGCTCACAGGCGCCGGGGCGGGGCGGTTGAGAGGCCGACGCGCCGAGGGCGCGGCGATGGAGGAGGCGATGGAGGCCCCGGAAGAAGCAGGAAGACGGCGATGGCGGAAGCAGTTGAGCAGGTGTTGGAGGCGACGACGTCAATGACGTGTTGGAGAAGACTGAAAAGGAGGTGGAGTGGGGAAAGCTTTGGTTGCTCAAGAGGAAGCAAAGAGTCTGCAAAGAGGACGGTTCTGAGTAGGGAGTGAAGTTGACGATGATGAAGCAAGTGGTGAGTGGGAGGAAGAAGTGGAAGAGAGGAATGAAAGAGAAGAGTGGAAGCAAGGAATGGGAGGGAGGAGTGGGAGAGAGGAGAAGGAGGCGTGATGTAAAATATGGATGTGGGTGTGACAGGAGAAAAAGAAAAATGGCAGCAACAATACGTTCGGAAAAATGGGAGAGAAGGAGGTGGGGGTATTGGTGGAGACATCTGCGAACGCCTCAGAAGTCGGAGATAGTGGAAGCTGCGGAGGAGGAGGCAACGATGGGGGAGGAAACAGAAACAGCGATAGATGCGAGGAATTCGACGGAACAGGATCCGTAAAACGTGGTGTGTATGACGGTAGAGGAAGCAATGCAGACCAGAGGAAGCAAGGGATGGAGACGGTGAAGACGTGATGAAGACGACGACGAGAAAATGAAGGTGGGGTGATCTTGGAATGAAGGAGGGGTAGAGGAAGGAGGCCAAGGAAAAGTTGGAGGTGATAATACAAGTATGAAAGCTCGGGAGAAAGAAGAGAGATGGCAGTCAAGTAAGACCCTCAGGAGGCAGTGAAAGAGCTCTGGACACGCTGGAGAAAGTGGAATAGATAATGGAATTAGACGAAGAAAGATGCAGAATCAGGTGAATGAATCAGTGAGAAGAGAGGGAAAGAACATAGAGCGTACTCCACATAGGAAAAGGAGGCGCTGAAGTTTACGTGAGGATGGAGGCGGCAGCGAAGGAAATTAAGATAAAAGAAGCAAAAACATGGCGACAAAAACGTCTAAAGTGGAGGCACCGTTCAGAAAGTGCCAGAAGTACAAATAAATGTAGTTACAAGGAAGTAATTATGGTATCGAACAAGCAGGCATCAGATGCAGGGGAGATTCATGTAATGAAAGATAAAATGAATACGAAGAGGGTGAAGTTAGTGGCGGTCAAGGAGGATATGGTGAAGGTACTGGAAGAAGTGTTGGAAATATGCGTTGGATGAACAGTTCACAGCAAAGGTGATGAATGATGGATAAATGTTGCGTTAAATATAGCGAATTTGATGGGACCAGCGAAGCGAAAACGGAAATACTGAGAGTGGACGCTATAGTATTTGATGGCTTTTAAGTTTAAGAGATGAACAAGGTTATAGTTGATGTTTACAATGTGTGTGCAGTTAATAAGAATGAAGTCGAGTATTGAATTTGTACTAAATTTACGACCGGGAAATACATTTATTTTAAAATTCAAAATAATATTTATTATAGAATAAAAATATTAGAAATATAAATAAATATTTATCACAAAACATGGACAAGAATGAGAATTTTCGTAAATAAACGATGATGTAAAAAATACTCAAATGGAAAAAAATACAACACGAAAAAAATAGACAACAATAATGGTGAGATGCTGGTCGAGAAAGGACAAATCAGTAAAGAAGCAGTGAAAGAGGCCGAGAATACAAAGACAATAAAAAGAAGGTCAATATAACGGCGATGGATGTGGAGACCATCAGGCAAAGAGGGCAATGGCATGAGTAGAAGCACCAGAGGCGGAGGCGGTAACGGCGATGAAGGTTGTTGAGGTGGCGCCAGCTACGCCTCCAGCGTCGCCTGGCTCGGAACCATTTCCGTTCCGAGCGAGAAAGATAACGCGATGTGTTTCACGAAGATAAGAATGCGCCAGCTTCGGCGTTTTTCCTCGCGCGATGGTGCTGCGCTCTGAAGATTGCAGAGAGAGAGAGAGAGAGAACGAAATACCGAAGGTGACGAGTAAAGAAGGTTCGATTCGAAAACTCGTCTTGCTGAGAAAGATACACGACTATTTTTTGTGTCTTGAAAGGTACATGTTCTGTTAGTTCTAGAATGAAGGAATTTGTTTGGAAGACTAAATGTCTTTCCGGGCTGACAACTAAGAAATGTTTTATTTTATTCACAGACGTCAGGCAGGTGTTACCGCGACAAAGAAAGTACTTAGAAGCACGATGTAGGTACCAATAGCTGAATAGACTGCGTAAGAAAGAAGCGCAAAGCTGTCAGAACGGACGACCAGTTTTGTTTTTGTTTTCTGTTCTTTTTTTTTCCAAAGCCGGGTGTTCTTTCTTGAACATCACATTCAAAAGTTAAAGTCTGCCTCCAGTGTCTGCGTTTGTCTTGCTTTTGATTACATTTTGTCCCTTTATCCAGTTGCTTCCTAAACAACAATTCATCATTCAAAACTGGCACATCCATACAACGAGACTAATTATCACTGTCAACGTCTATGAGAAGAGAATTCTTTCTTGGCTAAAGGGCGGGAGGCTGAGTTGGCAGCGGCCTTCAGAGGACAGAGAAGGGCGAAAGACGCACTCTGCGGTGCCAACTCTGGCTACCAAAAGTCACTAAGATGAAATTCATACATTTTACTAGGTTGTTTGACTCGCCGTAATGCAGATTTTTTAAAGGAGATAAAAAACAAAGTATATTTAATAAACTTGTAGATTAATTATCTTAAATCTAATGGTTTAAATTAAGGATATTGCACAAAAAAGACAACATTCATTCAATTTAAGGCTATCAAGTCAGGTTTAATGGAATTTATTATCAAGTTCTACAAAGACTTCAACACTTTTCGAAAAAGCATTCTCAGAAGAGCTAATGAAGCAAGGAAAGTCTCCAGAACATAAATTTGTCCAGATAAATATAATAAAATACATTTCTACATTACATTTATTAAAATACATTTTTTCTGGACACTACATAACACGTATTAAAATACTTATTGTTTGTCACACCTCCACACTCATCGCAAATCTTGTAATAATTTGTCGAAATAATCTCGTAATAATTTTAAACTTTTCCAAGAACTTTCAAACTAATATGACACGAAGCCGTGAACCCCATTACGCTATTTAATAAAGACCTAAAACACCCGTAATGTAAATGTAAATGTCGGGGGAGTACGTCTTTAATATTCCAGCCTAAGATCATCACTTTAGAGTGCATGGATCCAGGAACTGTGAAGTTCTGATTCAAAAAAACCAATGCTATTGAAACTGGACTACCGAAATATCTTCACTAAAACCCCACAACAATGTTTTGAGCGAGGGAAATGGAATAAAAATCAAAACACATGAATCCCAAACTTCTCCCTTCCTCTTCAAACGCATTTGATCCAGCAACAATACTAGTTTAAACTTCCTTTTTCTGTGTGGTGTAAAATGTACAAGGTTGGCACCACCGTCGCCCGGCGCCGTCTCACCCCCCGCCGGGCGGCTGGGCGCGCGCCGAGGCGGCGATATTCATCCGGGGGCGGTGGCACGGGTCGGAGGGCGCGCGGAGCGAGTACCTGGCCCGCGTGAATGGGTCTGCTCGGAGGGGGCGGGGCGGGGCGGGTATTGGCGCGCGGAACGGAACGGGTCGGAACGCCTCAGATTAGGCGTCCTGTAAGAGGAACCAGGCCTAAGCCTGCGCCGCCGCCACCGCCGCCTCCACCGCCACGGCCGGCTGGCAAAGGAGCAACGCCGCCGCCGCCGCTCGTGATAGATTACCCGAGTCGCCTGCGGCCGCCGCAGGGCCGCCACCCCATCCCACACCACGCGCTCAGGGCTGGCAACCGCCGCCGCCGCCGCCCGTCCGCCGACGGACTTCGGGCGGCATTCGGCTCTAGGCCGGTCCCTTGCACCACCGGGTTGGCTGTTTCGATGCGACTTCAAGACACTGGGTACCCAAGATAGGTAGCCTGGAGATTCCACACCCTTGTGGCACACCCTCCTTGAAGATAGAAATGTTTCACTATGTATTCTGGTGATAGATAATATTTAAAGATTTTTTTTTTTTTTTTTTGTTATTTAAGGTCGCATCAACAGCTAGGTCATTAGCGACCACTATTGGCATTAACGTTATGGTAACTATGAGGGTGAAACGAAATGATAATGATAAGGGGTGAAAGGACGAACACAAATGCAACCACGTCCGAGGCGGGACTCGAACCCGCGACCCTTCGGTCCGAGATCACTACGACACCACTGCCTTAGCGATATCGGCCACCGGGCCGACAACGAATTCTTTGTGGGGTGGTTTCGCTTAATAAATAATAAATCATTAAGTTACATAAATTATTCTTTAATGTAATTATTATATTTGTACATGGTGTATTATTTACAAAATCCGCAAACAATACCCCTAAAATGCCCCTTGTCTCACATATGCTTGTCCTTAGGGAAGGAAGCTTGCGTAACTAGCAAGTCTATTAAAATTAGATGTTAACGACTCTAGTGTTTATTAAAGTAGACATTACCATCTAAATAGACCACATTTACATATTATTACACAAACTATGCATTTCTGTGATGAAAAGGAGTGGTGGAGTAGTTCAGATAATACTTCTGGGACAAGTGCTGGAACATGAATTCTATACATATAAATAATGATTTGCAGTTCACATCCATACTTGATTAGTTGTCCCTACTCCATAGTTGTCAAAGCAATGGCACATAATTTTATATTTTCCATAATGACAGCAAATCGGCTCTGACTATAACTGTTACTTGGTCATAAAATACAAAGAACATTTTATGGATATGCTTGAAAATTGGAAGGATATTACAGACAATGTGATTTTATTAACTAATATGAAACAATCAATTATCAGAAATAATGGAAAACCGTCGAAATTATGGCTGAATATCAACAAATTTTAAATTATGTTCAAAACTGTTTGAAAACAACTAGAATATGGAAATAATGAAATTTAGATTTTCACAAAGATGCGTAAGTACATTCTTTCTTATTGAAGTATTGTGGTATTTGAATGCACTAAAAAAATATTTGACTCAAGAATGTGTTTACGAGCATTTCTTTTTGGATCCATCAAATGAATTTTCCTGCAACAGATCTTCAGTCTCCCACAAACGTACATCTTTCGGTACTTTCGTCCCTTGGGAACCGGTTGTCGAGAGTCGGTAACTTCGGGTTCTTTAAACAGCTCCAGTGATCGTTTGCGCCAAAACAAACTTGATCCCCTGGAGGAAGAAGAGGAAGTGAAATACTTTCTGGAAGGTTCACAAGAGAATATAAATCATTTTATCACGGTTCCGCAGATGCTATGTAGGAAAGAGGTCTCTTGTACTTGCCTGTTTTTGAAATTCACGAGAACAAATAAGGAATCTCGTTGAGTGGTGTTGTAAATAACATTGTCCCGTTGGAAGACGGAATTCTGGGAAGTACTCAGCGGACGCATTTTGGTAAATGTTTCCTGCAAAGCCTGACATCCAAACCACCGTAAAATATTTTCGAGGCCCTTTACCTGCTTTTCCCCGCTGTCCTTCCGCCCTTCGTAGATAATGTGGAAATAACTGGGTTTCGTAAGTTGTGAAAACACCGTTAAATATTTTTTCCTATTATTATGAGGTTTTGTAAAACGCCGCGTATCTATTAGACGCTGCAAAGTTGTAAGGAAGAACCATCCATTTTTAATAGGTATTGTGTGTTGTTTGGCAAAGATTCTCAATAGGTGATTCAGCACTTAGAGGACAAAGAAAATAATATCTCCTATGAGACAGATAAAATGCCAGTAATTTTCCACAGAAGACGCATGTATAAAGAAACAAAAATACCAAGAAAAATAGAAAGATTAAAAATGTCGGTATTATTATTAGGTTCTTATAATAGAGGTTTTGATTGGCGGTATGAGATAGACATCAAAGTGAATTTCTTTGTAAATGTTAATTTTCATTAAAACATTTCACGTTATTTTGAAAGGCCCATATTTCAATTCCTATTTTCTCTGAAATAATTCCTGTCAGTCAATATATAACTTAGTTTAACAAATATCAAAGCTTCGTATGAGTAACAAAATAATTATTAAACAAATGTAAACAATTAAAATTTTGACCAATTTCTAACTTCAGAGCACATCTCAGCACTACACAACAAAACACAAAGCGAATTGCAGAACTTTAGGTATCGATTGGTAAGAGGAAGAAACACGAAATAAATGAGATGCCATTTTGCTCGAGTAGGTGCATATCTGTGTACCTAACAAAATTGGATATAAAATACATTACCTTCAGTGTAGCACAAGTATAGTATGCTTGGAACAAAGGGCGATAGTATGCTTCAAACAACGCACTTTGATTGGAACGTTCCTTCTACCTTCTGTCTGCTAAGGTTCAGTTGAAATATATACAAACGTTTATTATGATGGCTTCCCTGGCTTACAACATCCAAGTTTGCGTATTGCCAGCTGCCAGCTGGTGGTTGTTTTTCGGAGGGCAGAAAATCGTCAGCATGCCACGACATACTCTTTAAAAGAGACCCGGCAAGTGACAGGCAAAAAGGAATCTCTGTGGCAATTTCCTATTCTAACGAGATGTCACGTTCTACAACTAGACAGTTCGGATATTATAATTCCGTAGCTGAACAATGAAGGAGAAAGCGAGAATCGCATCTAGATTCTGCAAGTGTCACTCACAGAACAAGCCTTCCCGAAATATGCACTACACCTGCGCAGGAGTTTGGTATCAAACCCAAAGATAGCCTACGTAATAAATACAGTGCTTAACTACCGCTTTCTCGCATATCAACCTACACGATAAATAAATAAATAAAGGAAGAAAGACAAACAAAAAAGAAAGAATGTCTCAGAATACATGTTACAAACTTCCAGAATTTGGCGGGGTCAAAACTGATCACTTTTGTCACTGAATATATGCTGAAAATTTGCTTGTAACGGAGTTATATACATTTATAGATGTGGCATTTGCACCAGATTTTTAAGCTGCCATGTATACATAGATATTCGATAGAAACTCCTGAAAGCTCTTTGTCCCCCGTCATGACACGTCGCAAACGAGGTTGCCTAAAAATTCAGAGCAAATTCCACGTGCATTATTTTCATTTTACCTCGTTATAAACAAATTCCCAGTATATGTTCATAGGCAGAGTGAGATTGATATAAGTGATCATTTTTGACCCCACTTCATCTCCTAGAAGTTTATAACATTTATTCTGAGACATCTGAGTATGTCAAATGACCGTCCGTTGCAAGCATGTAATCTCTTTACAAGAGCTCTATATCTCTTGTTCCCATTTCAGTTCTTCACATTTCTCGTTGACCGTCGCATCGGACGTGTTCACTCGTTGCCGGAGCATCTACGCCTCCGGAGCCGCACGATTCCTCCCATCTCTCAGGTCACGTTCTTTGGCGGTGGTGGGGATGTGTGAAAACCGCGGAAGAGAGGACGGTTGACACGGTGAAGGGAGTCGAAGGGAAACGAAGTTGGCAGTGACGGTGTCGCAGGCGATTGAGCCGAGGCGATATCTGTGTCACGGTGGGAGCAAAGTACGCGAAGGCGGGTATGAAGGAGATGGTGAATGAAAACCAGATTGATTGTGACGGGTGTGGAGGAGCGATATGGTGGTGCGAGGTGGGAAGTGGGGTAGAGGGAGCGTCGGTGGAGGGAAGATCGTGACCAAGGCGTCAAAAGGAAAAGAGAATTGTGGGGACGCTGGCGAAAGAGATGGAGTGGCGAAAGAGGTGGAGTGGTGACTAGGCAGTTAGGAGATGAGATCTGGGGCAGGTGAGGTGATGGTGGGACGGGGGTGACAGAAGAGATGGTTCAAGGAAACGAAGTTTATGGTGAGGTTTCCAGAGGTAGAGCTGGCGGCAGGGGTGATGGCGGAGTCGACGAGAAGTCAGCAGTGGAGGGGTAATTGGAGAGGGCGTTCAAGAAATAAGGGCAGCGGGGACGGGATCGTGAACAGACAGCGGTACGGCGGGTGGCAAGTCGGCACGCTCGCGGCGAGCAGGAGCAGCTGCGAGGGTGGCAGAAGCGATGTGCAGCAGGCGTCGGCAAGAAACGAGTGCAACGGCGAAACTGTCGGAGGCCCCGGCGGCGTCGCCAGCGGAGTCGCGGGGGCGGGTTCGTAGGCGACCGCAGGGGGGCGGGGCGGCGCCAGCGGGGCCGGGCGCGACGTGTGTGTACACCGCAGACCGTGTATCTGCGCTTAAGCGAGAGGGATCGACCGCCGGGAGTTTTATGGCCCTGCTTTCGGCCGGGTTAGCGCCGGCGGCGGCGGCGGCGACGGCGGCCGAGGCAGAAGCACCAGCGGGGCGTGCACGTCGGAAAGCGTGGCGATGGATGGCGGCAAGCGGAGGCCCGCGGTGGGGAGGGTCGGGCACGGACGCGGGCGGCAGGCGACCCAGAGTCCGAAACGGCATATCCTACTGGACGCCGAAGAGGCGAAGCGAAGCGAGGCGAGAACGGGGGGTTGGGGGCTGTCCTTCGGGACGACGCATTTGGTCGGAGGCCGTTCTGCGTCGCGGAATGGCGATGAATTGGGGACGAGCCGGTCCTCGGCGTGGACAAGACGGCGAAAGGCGCGAGCGGGGGCGTAGCTCCTCTGGCTGGCGCTGACCGAGAAGAGGGCTATTCAATCTCGAAATTCGCGACCGACTGAGAGCGAAAGGCGAGAGATATCGGAGGTAGAAATGGATGGTCGGGAGAACGGCGAAGGAAAGGGGGCTACACTGGCTTTACTGCGGTGCACAAGGCTACTGCACGGAATATTGGGGAAGGTAGAAAACCAGGCGAGGTGTGAGATGTGTGGCAGAGGGAGATAAAAGGGTAAAGAGCAGATATGAGACAAGTACTGCAGTTTTGTCAACAGCAACAACAGAGCTAGTGAGTGATGAAGGCAAATGTACTTGAGGAACCAAACATTTTGCTGATGGTATATCGGCCACAGGATCGTCGCCGGATGAAGCAGCGGGAGTAGTGCAAACGATACGGACCGTTTGGGGAGCACGAATATGGAAGTGGTGGAGACTGAATACGCTAGACCCAGAGACCAATTGTGGATAAACGCACTGGTGATGAAGGTAATATCACAGGTGAGGAGATCACTTAGAACGATGGGGTTAGTCCGGGCTGCAAGGACGGACGGAAAATCGCACACCGGGAAGGAAGTAGATGCACCGGCGGCGGCATATCTGCGGGTTCCGAGCACGGCAGGCACCGGACACGGCCGGGCGGGCTCGGCACAGTGGTGAAAGCGGGGACGGCAGGTTGCGGTCTTCGGGAGTGACTGGTACCAGATACGGCTTGACCGTACGGAGCAGTGGAGTGAGGGTTGCGGTGCGATGGCCAATGGAGACGGCTGCTTCAGCTTGACCAGCGGGGATGAGGGTGATGTCCGGATCGGTGGGGGGGGGAGTGAGATGGAGGATCAGCGCGTCGGCGGGGGTGGGAGAGCGGCAAGGGGACTGGTCAGTGGGCTGCAGTCCGGTCTGACACTTGAGACGCCTGGTTCGGCGGGGCCACCGTGGAGAGCAGGGAAGGCGGAAGATGGAATGGCGGAATGGCAGGGCGGTGGAGAGGCGGACCGGCGAGATAGAGGAGGCCGTGTGCGTGGCGAGTCACAGGCGTGCCACAGTGATGAGGGGAATTAGGAGACTGTCAAACGGGCAAGGCGGGCTTCTAAAACGGCTGGATCGGTGGGAGCAACTGAAAGAACGGGGAAAATTGGAGCTGCGGAAAAGTGAGTCGTCGGAACAGAAGGCGACGACTGCTCTGGGGCTGGGGGTCTGCGGGGTGAGGGGGGCTGGGGGGCAGTGCGCGGGGTGGCGGGGGCGTGGGGTGGCGAGGCGTGGAGTGTCAGGGTGTGGGGTGGCGGAGTGTGGAATGGCGGGTCGTGGGGTGGCGGGGCGTGTGGTGGCGGGGCGTGAGGTGGCGGGGTGTGGACCGGCGGGGCGTGGGATGGCTGGGCGTGGGGTGATGAGGCCTGGGGTGGCGGAGTGTGAACTGGCAGAACATGGGGTGGCGGGGCGTGGGGTAGAGGGACGGGGGGCGTGGGATGGCGGGGCGTGAGGTAACGGAATGGCGGGGCATGGAGTGGTGGAACGTAGGGTGGCGAAAGGTGGGGAGTCGAGGCGTGGAGTCGCGGGGCGTGGGGTGAAGAAGCGGGGCGTGGGGTGGCGGGACGTGGGGAGAGCGTGGGGGCGGGACGTGGAGTGGCGGGGCGTGAGGTGGTGGAGCTGGGGTTGGCGGAGCTGGGTGTGGCGGGACTTGTGGGTGCAGATAGCGGTGAGCTGAACCGTGGGTACCGGGATTCGGGAGCGCCTGGTACCGGAGACGGCTGCCTGGGCAGGGGTTGCGAGTAGCGGGGCGGCTGGGTTGCAGCCGGGGGTGGCAATTCGGCATCGGAAGCGCGGAGCTTCGAGTGCGGCGCTGGCGGGCTGAGGGCCCTCGCCGTTGCCGCCCCCACGAACTCTCCAGGGCTTCGGCGGTAGGTCAAGAGGTCGTGACTCTCTGCTCGTTTACTGCTGGTGGCGCACGGTCTGCCAAGTAATTGGTTGAAAATATGATGGGCGGCTCGGAACGTAAATATTTGGAGCTTTGAGTGCTCCTGGATGCTTCTTTTCGCGAGATTCGTTTCGCAAACTCCGGTTTTGCGGTTCTAGAAACATGCTTGCATGAAAACTTTCGTTTTTTTATGCTTATTCGTTTTGTGAATGGCTTAAATATCTAGGTAAATGAACATAATAGGACTAATTAAGTGGGATTTTATAAGCGAAAGAATTCTAAGGCATCCTGGCGTTGAAAGAGTTAATACTTTTAACTGAAATATTACATTAGTAGAACGTAAATATTAAATTAGTGAATGTTGTCAAGCGTGCGACCAAAATTACTTTTTCAGAGCATTTGTGAATGCAATGGAACGTTGGAGATTGTTAAATTGTTTGGAGATTGAATCATGTCTCACTCATGTAATTCCACAGTTTCACTGAATATGAAATGGCAATAAATAATTTTAAAAGGTTAAATGTAGACGACCTCTTTCTTCAATAATTTCAATTAAAAGAAGAGAGAGATATTAATTTCTGTACCTTTTTATTGATATTGCTATGCACTTTATTGAAACGTTGACTAATACAAAACATATTTCCAAAATATTACGCCAATATACTTGTTTAGTTAGAAAACGTGAATAAAAATAACACAAGACCTACTATCTTGAGATGTTCTTAATGACACCTATTTAGCATCACTATCTGTGAAAAAAAATGAATCCACTTTTGTCCTTCACTATTCGCACATAATATATTTTTTTATCATTTCCTCTCCTATAGATTTTAAATAACTATATATATATATATATATATATATATATATATATATATATATATATATATATATATATATATATATATGCATGTTTTTCGAATTTGCTTTCATTTTATATGTTTCTACATAATTTCCATCAAATTAACGTAATAAATTCCATACAATTCATTTGCGTTTGCCCACATACTCTCGTAAATTTATGAAAAGAATGATTAGACCTAGGATGATATCCTTCAAATGCAACGAGAAAAAACGAATAAAAACAAAATACAATAAACTACTCGTACTTTCGGAAGGATTCAACCGACAGCAAGTTGCTCTCCCTCCTCCCAAACAAGAAAACAAAGTTAACTCACTCCCGTCCTTCAGTACTCGAATATGATCGTATTTTCTTTTCATTCCCCCTCCCACAAGTCAAAGCAAATGCGAAAACTCTCCAGTCCCCCATGTTCCCACAGCGCGGGGGCCAACCCGGGCACTATCGGCTGCAAACAGAACCTAAACCCAAATCGATGATGTCCGCGGCTGAATGGCAGCGAAGTGCTGTGGGGGACCGCCGCGCACTGGATATCGTCTTGTTTGTTCGAGGTCGTACAAAAGCGTTGTAAGGGGGCTTTGGCGACCGGCCCGCTTCGTTGGGCCTCCCGCGCCGCCAGACCCTCAGCTGACTGCGCGGCGGCGCGGTGCTGGAGGGCGGTTTCTGATGCTCTGGTTGTGGAGATGGAAGAGGTTGCAATGATGGAAAAGGAAGAGATGACGAAGGTGGAGGAGCGATGGAGCTGGAGGAGGCGGAGGAAGTGCTGGAAGCGGCGGAAGAGGTGATGGTACTGGCGGTGGTCAATGCAGTGGAAGTCGGAGGAATTTGGGGCGGCGAAGAAGGGAAGGACGGAGAAGAAGGTGGTGGTGGATAAGGTGGCGGAGGTGAAGGAGGCAGTAATGATGGAAAAGGAGGAGATGGTGGAGGTGCAGCATTGAAGCTGGAGAAGACGGAGGAAGCGGCGGAGGAGGTGATGGTCAAGTTGGTGGAAGCAGATAAGGGGACGACAAAAGGTAGTGATGGAGGAGGTGATGGTGGACAAGGGTCGAAGGTGGAGCGAAATAAGGAGGAGGCGAAAAATAAGGCGAAGTGGTAGCGGCGATAGTGAAGGCTTAGAAGGAGGTGGCTTAGGTATTTAAATAAATAAATAAATAAAATGGGGAGAATGCAAAATGGACAGGGACTTCTGGGGTGGACGCGGAGGAAGTGGGGATATTCACGAAACAAGAGGGTTGCTATTTTTGTGATCAAGGCGGACAATTGTGAAAGATTTTTATTAGTATTCAAAGAATAGTACACTTAAAAATAATAGCAGTAAAAGCGACTACAAGGAGAGGATTACATGAGTCACGAAACTTGAAACAAAACTGTCTTACTGTGGAAGGTAATAAAAAATGAAAGAAATTCTTAAAAAATATACTACTCTCCCGTACGTCACAAATAGATGTTTACTGTTCCTGACGAAATCAATTATGTCAAAATAAAGGGAATTTTTAGTTTTTAGCATGAAGTCTATGATTAACTTTAAATAAATCTGAGAAAAATAATTTCTTCCTGACCCCATAATACTGCAATAGACAAGTTTCAACGATGTGTATCGAATTCAAGAGCAAGTCACAGCAATAAAGTGAAAACAACAATGTCATAAAATTGCATGTAACGCGTTCCTGATTGCTCAAGATATATAAAAATGTTATACTTCATTAGTATATAGTAGTTTATTCAAAAACGTCTTTAGTAGATTAGTTCATGGCTGAAATAACCGTTGTTCTAATTAACTACCACCGGATGGTACTCAATTGCGGCTCAAATAAATATTAATGGGTGTGTATGATTGTTTGACGACTTTTTGAAACTCCTCCCAAATTCCGTAACAAACACGTTTAAGAAATCGAAAAAAATTAAATCCGGGATATGCATTCTCAAAATATTAATCAAAATTTGGTCACTTCCTGCAATTTCAATTATAAAAAAAATATTGCCCGATTGCATTATTGCTGATAGACGTTGTTAAACTAGAAGAAGCAAACCCATTCTTAAGCAGTCATGGCGCACATGCTGAGTATAAATAAATACTCGAGCATCCCCTAGATCCTTAAGTTAGTGAATCTACACACTCTCTGTCTCTATCTGTCTGTCTGTCTGTGTCTGTCTGTCTCTTTCTCTCTCTCTCTCTCTCTCTCTCTCTCTCTCTCTCTCTCTCTCTCTCTCTCACACACACACACACACACACACACACACACACACACACACACACTAAAAGAAAAAACAAAGAAAAAAGGGAAAAAAACATTTCTGGGGCCCAGCAATAAGAGTTTTTCTGTCGCAAATTCCCCGTTTTCCAGCGTACCATTGCAATACTTCCTCTTCTTACCGAGATGGAGAAAGTAAAAAAAGCGATGCGCGATACGCGGATAACGAGGCGCGAGCGCGGCGTCATGCCCTCCCCGGGGGCGGGGGCGGGGGCGGGGCCGCGCCGGAGGGTCGGCGAAAGTGACGACGGCGTGCGGGGGCGACTGCATCTCCGCGCGCAGCGGGCGCGCGCCCACCCGTCAAAGCAGCGAATCAATACCGCGCGGGGGCGGCGCGGGCGACGCTTCGCCCGGCGCGGCGCCGCACTTTGGGCGAGGCACCGCCCCCGCCGCGCACAGTGGGGCGGAACGAAGCGCGTGATTCCAACCGGCGGTTTCAGAGACGAGGGTGTTAGAATGTGGAACCTTGACAAATAATATAATAACAGAAAAATAATGTGGGATGATTTTGTGAATTAGCAAGTGGTGTTCACTTCAGTTTAGGAATCTTCAATTGAAATGCAAGAATTCTAATCAATGAGTATTTCAACAAAGGTACATGAAGCGACTGAATGTTGTACATGTACAAAAAAAAGGGGAAGAAATCTAAAATTTTCGAAATTATACAAATGCAGTGACAAATTGTCACATTATTCAAAGAATGACAATTTTGACAATGTTTTACCAATGTGTAGGAAATTATTGGAATATTCATAATCGAATTAATACTTTATCACTAGTATTAATTAACAGATCTTTCTCATCTCAACTCATTGTGTGAATTAGTCAAGAAGAAGATGGCTTTTGATCATTCTGGATGATTGCATAATATACCCATTATATTTTTGTCACGTCTTCTATTTCGAACTACTGTCCGCTGTGCCTTCGCTTGACCAGAGCTGCCCGTCACAGTAGCTTTGCGTTCGACATGCCTCACCCGCTCCACTCTGCTTTAGATGATCCTTCTACCCTCCCCCCCTTCCCCCCGGTGAAAGACTCGTCATCACTGCAAGGGCTTTACGAGAATGGCGGGAAAGGACACTAAATCTGCAACATGGTCGCTTCTTTGGTCAGGATGAAAACTTCGTTGCAAAACGCAGGGGTGAATAGGAACAAAAAAGAAAATCAAGTTAATAGAGAAAATTCGTTGGTTCGCCAGCTGGTGCGTACCTCAAAATACATGCTTCAGAAAAATAAATATTTTCGTCTAAAATGATGTCTTTTGGATGCTGCTGACAATTTATCATGGTTCATGAAGTCACGGATACTTGCAAAGGTAGTCTTTCGAATCCTAGTTAATTAGTTATGTATCGAATGTTCGTTAATACATTCATTGCTAAATGAATAGTAACTGCATCAACTAATCCATAAGAATAAAGTAATATAAGGAATTCAAACATTTAGCGAGCTCTCTTGTAGATGACCCAGGACACTGTATGTGAAATTCCAAAATAAAAATGAAGAAAATGTTACAAAATACGAATGAAATTTGTAGATTCTATAGTTAATCATATTACTTCTTTTACTGAATTTAAAATGGTAAACTTCGTAAAGTAGACACAAATTTTCTTACATTAAATTTTAATATCGTCACGTGGTTACTAACCTTTGTTTACAATAACTTTCTAAGATTTATCTAAATATATTCTTATCAGAACGTAAACCTTCATTTTCCTATTTTTTCTCTGCGAAATATATCTCAAAAATCAGTCGATCTTTATGTACAACAACATTTTTGTCCCTTTCCCAACTTCGTTGAAATACAAATCGTGGGTTCAACGATAGAAAACGAAAACCTGATTGAAATTAATAATTGGTTCTTCTATTTTAACCATATTATTAAATATTCTCATTTTCATTAAGGATCGCACCGGATGCAAATCATCTTCACGAATCTCGTGACGAGAATCTCCCTTCACGATCCAGAATGCTGCATTCCTCGCGATAACTGCTACGGTCTCCCACATGCTGCTCCGTTCCCTTTTCGTCTTGCCTCGTCGCGTCGTGGCTTCTCTCGCCCCGCCCCATCCTTCTCTACCGCTGCCACCACCGCCGCGCTCGAAGCTATCGCCCGGCGGTGGTGAAGTTGGGGGCGCGAATGGAGTTGGCGACTTGTTTCTCGAGTGCTGAACTCAATCAGTGGTAATGGGCTACGGTTTAACTCAATACGCGTGTATGGAGACTTGTACCGTTTCAATATTGGAACGACGTTCCCAGATGAGAGAGATTTAGCGAAGTTCAGGAATATGTGAGACGCACGAACATCGTTAAGCGGCTTTGTCTCGTCAATACATCTATTTAGTACTTATAAAAATTCTTATATAAATACTATTTAATTTGCTAACATGTAATGCAAAACGTAAATTTTACAAATAGGTACAAGAGGAATAAATATCAGGAAGATTTATAATGAAGTAACGTTAAATACTTAATATATAAATACTCAAATAAATCCAGATACTTCATCTTCAGCAGAACGCACCATGGAGAATATTCGTGAGGCATTGCAAAAGTATCAGCAGCTTACCTGTAAAGAACAAAATAGAGTATTAATATCAAGATTGTTAGGAAGCAAAAATATGTATTATTTAATATTAAATATTATTATTTATTATTTATCTTCCGAACATGTATATATAAATTCTTAACTACAACTAGAACCCTTAATAAATTAAGACATAGCGTTTTATAAGCAGTTGATACAATGTTTTCAACAGTTCATAAATCAGATTTATAAAATAAAGCACTAATATGTAAAAGTCTTTCGTTTAAGTTCACCCCTCATTCAAAATGAAAATGTGGCAGCGTGCTCGTTTGATTTTGTGCATAGAGTGATTCGTCCACATGAAATTTCAATACAAATGTAAAAATACGTTGCGCACCAACGAAAGTTTACCTCTATCAAACACTCTAAATCCTGAAAAATGATTTTTTTCAAAAAAACATTAAACAGCCACAAACCTGTAGTTTTTTCTAATACATATTATTCTCTCAAACTTTGAACCTTGAGGAACACCATATCTAGGAAACAGAAGCGGCACGAAACCTTCCATTTTGTGCGCCCCTTTACGTGTTCGACTCACACGTTCCACACGCCCCCCTCCCCTGCATCTCTGCCTCCCCTCACACACACACGCACAATGCGAGCCGACTGCGCGGCGCCCGCCTCCTCCAAATTGCTGAGGTTTTCCGAAGGGGCGCGCGCGCATCGCTGCCAGCGACGGAGGCGCACAGTAGGGCAAACCAAAAGTAGAAGCACAAAAATGTTAAAAATCTACAGAATGATGAACGCCAAATTCTGTCCCCGAATAAGGTCAATGGATGAGGGTTACGCCTTACGATTTTCCCTTTTCTAGACTCACGGTGGATGGTTTACTTTTGCCTTATACCAGTTGGATGATTAAGAGCGTTGACTGATGATACATAAATGATGATGGAATGGACATTCAGAGAGCTTGTGTGGGGATACGTGAAACCAAGTACACCACATCATCAGGTGAATATCACGCCTCGAACGCTCAGTCTTCGAATCCGCATTTTGAAAAATAACTTCATATGGGATTCCAACTGAATATTTCTGACAAGTAGATCTCTGCTTAAGAAGCAAGATTCGTGAGCAGAATGTGAAAACCTGGACTTAAGAGCCATGGGTGAGTTGTTTCCGACTATCTGCAAAACTATATTTATTTTAGAACACGCTTAATGAAGAATTATTAACGACCATAAATGATATATTGGAGGCAGGTTAATGGGTCTTGATCAGTAGGAATAAAAAGAATTTACATGGTTGTTTGTCGACGTTTCGGAAAATATATTTCTATTCTCAGGGCTGAGAAAGAAACAAACACAGTTACAATAAGGCTACCAACATGTCGGATACAATTAAAATATCTGGTAACAGTTAACACATTTTAATTTTTTTATGTGTTCAAATTTTTAAAACGTGCTCAACTATAGCCATATATTGTAATTGTATTCGACACGTGTTTAGGTATCCTTACTGTTACTGTGTTTCCTTCCTTCTCGTATTATACAGCCGTGAGGTTGGAAACATATTTTCCGAAACGTCGGCAAACAACCATGTTGTAAATTCTTTTTATTTCTACTGACCAAGCCCCGTTAACCTTCAGCACATGATTAACGTTTTGTCGGAGATTATTCCGTATGCGCATCAGCACACTTACGATATTTTGCTTCGACGGTATTTTATAATAGTGACAAAACTGTCAACGATCCTCTGCAGAGAGATGTGTAAAGGGGATTCCCCGCATTCGCGGTTCCTGCCCCACTGTGTTCCGGGCCGGCAGCGACGACGAGCGCGCCGTCGGGAGACGACGGCGACAAAGCCGGAGGGTTAACCGAGCCCTGCCCCCTTGGCCCTCCCCGCCCCGGCCCTTCTCGCTTCTTTTTTCTGGGCGCGCTTATGCGTCGTCCCTTTTATGTCTCAGTAGCGGCCACCGCCGCGGCCGCTGCCGCCGCCTCCATTGCCGCCGCTCGCCCCGGGGCTTGGAGAGCGTGCAGGTGGATCGCTTCGGAAATCTGCGCCCTGCCTCCCGCTCTGCCCTTCCCTGGGTCCTTCTGCCTCGAGGGCATGCTGAGTTGTCGCGGCGACTTCATCGGTCCTGCGCGAGTTCGAGAGAAGCCCCATCCTGCCTGTGGGGTGGAGGGAGTTAACCAACATACTTTTTTTCTAGAAGCTTTCACTATGTCCATCCATGTATGATTGATGGATCGCAAAATTTTATTTATTTTGTATTTAAGTATTTTTGTTACAAGTACATTCGTATAAAATAATGTAGGTTATAATTGAATAGGTGTAATAAAAGATAAATTTGTTTTTCTGGCGTTTTCTGTTACATTACAACCTTTTTTTCCTTTGTTCCTATTATTTGAATTTCTATGGTATCATTTTACTGCTGAGGGCAGGTATGATGCGAGTACATCGTGTTTTTACATCATACGGTAAAGATGCTTACTCAGCAATGTAAAATAATGCAGAAACGTATGTTCTACAAAAGTTCAAGTGTTGGATTCTACAATGTAATATTCTGAAAAATTATTTTTTCAGTTTGATACATGTTAATTATCGTGCATTAATTAGTCATTTTATGAATTATCCATATATTGCTTATTACCTGAATATCCTCGGTTTTAATCTCGTAATTTCCTTCATATTCATTTGCAACTCACTTATGGAAAAAATGAAAATAAAATATTTCTTTTACATATTGCATAATAAAGTACATGGAGGTTTATTTCTACATACATTTCGCCTATTTCAAGACGATTCATTATGTGCTGAAACATTCTTTTTTTCATTACCTTTTTCTCGGGCACGCTTCGTCATAAATCCCACCCAGCTTTATCCCCACAGCCCAGCTGCTGTAAATCCACGGCTTCGTGAACCTTTGGAATATTTTCTCAATTTTCCAGGTGCGGTCGAGGCAACAATTCCGCCTGAGATAGGGGCGCGAGGGTTTGGAGTGTCGCAGGGATCTTTTGCCCCGCGGCGGAGGTGTCGCGACGACTTCATCGAGCCCTCTCTCGCTTGAGAGAGCACCCATCTGCCTCCTCACTCCCCCCCCCCAGTTCCCAGTCCCATTCTCCAGCCCCACCCTCCCAAGGGGGTGTCGAGGAAACGCCGAGCCCTCAAGCGGGCGAATCGTTTAGGTGTAAGAACGAACGACATCTTGAGAAACGCCGCGAGCGCAAGTCCATATGCCGGTTTTTATGTATCCAACGAGGGATGACAGTCTCCCGCCCTGAGGTATGTACACACGCAGGATGAAATGAGTCGGAATGGGGGTTTTATTGGAGAGATGTCTCTTGGAAACGGCCACCTTTTTATGAAGTCTTCGTCGCGATGTGACCGCTTTATGAACGCTGTCTCTGGGGAGGTGGCTTGTCATTCGTAGTGAAATACGACTTCAGCACGTGCAGTGAAGAATATTCGAGGTTTAGAAAAGATTTTCACGCTATTATTATCTTATTTAAACTTAATGTAGTCATTGTGAAACTACCACGAAGGTAATTTGTTGGCGTGAAAACGAATTTATATTCTGATTCACTTCATTTACATTGTAAAATATTTCACGATTGAATATTTCTAATTACTTGATCAAAACTTGGAACAGCAAGGCCTTGAACTATGAGTTATCTCGGATAGACCTAGCAGTCTGCGTGGAGAAACACTCTAAGGCTGACGAGGGTTAATTCAGTGAAATATGGCGATCAAAACATTGGTAATAAAATCACAAAGAAAATCAAACAGTAAATTTAAATGAACATTTGATTTCAAAGTTGTGCAGTTTTCCAACAACTTGTCATTTAAGGTGAGGGTATTTAGAAGTGCTAAACCTTCAAAAATGTAATAGTAATTCCAAAAATGCTGCGTTTTATTGATTATGAAATCTTTTATTTCTCGATGATGCAAGAACCTTATTTTAAAAGTCTAGAACACTTTATTTTCAATAGTAACCCCCGTTAAAGTGTAACACGTGTGGCGGGTTCACGGTATTCTGATTTCTTTGCATATTATTTGAAATTTTCAAGATTTTTTATCTTATATCTATTTAATCCACCTCTAGCGAGTAATTCTCTGGCCAGCATTTGCACTGTACTAGTTTTTCTGAAGAAGGTGTCTTATAATAATAAATTGTACGTACTCCGCATCATTGCTTGCTGCATTATATTGTACCTATCAAAGGGATTACATTGGAAAAGTGTATAGACGCTCGGCGTATATTTTAGATTTAAGTTATAAAATAAAATATTTTGATGTAAACCTTTTTGATTTTTTAAACTCTCTTTGATACATTGAAGTAAAAATTTTACCCTGAATTCTTCACATGCAATTCCTTCAGAACAATGAACTCGTTAATTTAAAAAAATGCACAGGGAAATCTAATAAATGTATGCGTATAAAAAACTAAGCAATCCACATCTACATATTAGAAGAAGTTTCACAAAAATCCATGCCAAACGAAACCCTCCCCATCAAATCCCAAAAGCCCCAAAACTTTTTAGCATTCCCTCGCCGTAGCACGAGTTTGAATACGAATTACTCTGTCGTACAAAAAAGGCCTCTAAACATATGGCCAATCACGAATGCGTCTGGGCGCACGTCATCCCGAATACAAAACACGGCTTCGCGCGCCGCCACCCCCCATCTTTAGCGAATTACTGCACTCCAAAATCCATCAAACCTCCACTTTGATTCTCGTGACCCCGAGAGTCCACGGGGTTCCCCAGGGACGAGCCGGTTGGAGGGGCGTCGGCGCTGTTTTGACTAAGACGTTGCACTGTCGCGTCTCTGTTCCGGTAGGGGACCAGCAAACGAGCTTGGCGCAGCACCGGGGAGTGGGGGGAGGATGAAGAGGGGAAAAGGGGGAAGGAGAGGAGAAAAGACGGAAGATGTGCAGGGGGGAAAGGAAGAGAAGAAGGAAGCTGCGGAACCTGCAGTCAGCGTTGTCGCTACTGGAGTCATACAGAGGGTGCAGGTTTCCCCCAACGGGGACAAATTTTTAATTTTATCGCTGGTGTCTTTTGTGTTTTGCTGTGTTTCCCCCCTTTTTGCTCTGCTTAATTGGTGCGGAGGAAAACCTTGTTTTTAGATATATTGCAAACAATGGTCCTAAATGATTCGTGTTTAGATAGGCTCCCTCAAGGATACTTTGCTTTTCGTTTGTTTTACACAATAGAAAGTACTTCGCAGAATAAATCAAAACAAAATTAATTCCACTTCACAGCCTGCACTAAAGAAAGTGTGTTTAATAAGGAACAATATCAAAATATAAGTGCTCTCACAAATTCAGAAAATCTTAATGTGAAAGTAGATATTACAACAACAATTATTATTATTATTATTATTATTATTATTATTATTATTATTATTATTATTATTATTATATTTTATTATTCATTGTCTTTAGAACTTCAGTAGGCAAAGAAGTAATATACACTACTCAAAATATTTTAAATATTATTTCCTCAAGAGAAATTAAAGCGTTAAATTATGACTGGAACAATCATTTACAAATCCTTGGTTACCAACAATAATATATTAGTTTATTAGTTCTACAAGAAGCAAATCGGGGGCCTGCAATGATGGTTGACGTCTCTTTGAACCCTGTGATGAGATTCTGTAGAGAAACACGGCGTCTTCCCAGGTTGTTTTTATTATTCTTGTATTATTCGCCTTCTTATAAGCTGAAGCGGGAACTACTCTGCGCTAGGGGTATCGGTTCGCATACGGAGAAATGAAATGGAGGGAAGAAATAGATGGAAAAGAATGTATGATTTCGTCTCGTTCTCGAATGGTGGTAAAGAAAGACAATCACAAAATCCTTACAATCACTTAAAATATTTCATAATTGCTCACGAAAGTTGAGTGTCAAACCTATAATACGATAGTTGAATGTCCCTTCCTATCAATAATCGCCCACATCGTGTCGGTATTATGGTACTACAATGAGGGAAAATAGAGCTGTTTGTACACGTGCGGAATAAGTGGTGATGTATCGTGTTTGCTCATCTAGGTAAACACGAACGAGTGTAGCGACAACTTCGCGAGTAAACCAATTCCGTGATCTCCTACTTTTTTTTCGGGATAAACTTTTCGGTTGACTTTGTCAACATGCTGTTCAACTGTACCGGGTACAGGACGAGCAAGAGTACATGAGGGTAATTGACATTTATGGTTCCGCAGGAAAATTCAATGTGAAACCATTGTTTTATCCTGAACGACAGATCCAAGTTTTAACGTACGTGCCTATTTTTTTCTAGCAATCACTCGGAACATAAGTAATGCAACTCTCTCACCTTCATAAAGGCCAATAATCTCCATTGATTAACTGATTATTTCTTGTTTCCGGACGCGTCAACTGATATGGTCATTAATAGCAGAATTATTCATACCTTCAAATACGTATATTACGCTTCTACCAGCAGGGCACCGCCTCAGCTGGGGCAAGCTCTAAGACCGACAAGTGTGGTAGTGTAGTGTATTTAATTGTAAATGTATGTAAGTAAGGGGCTTAGCATAGGACCAGGAAGAGGAACAAAATGTCGCGAACGCAGTGTGACCCCTTTGTTAGGGCACTTGCATTCGCCTAGTAGTGATCGAAAAAACAACAGAAAACTACCCATCAGAGCAGTCGGCCACTAGAATTTTCCTGCAGGCAACGGCTGAATACGACCTCGCTAATATCTGAAATCCTGCCATCGCCGAGACTCGAATCCTAGGATCTCCCGTCAGAGATACTACAGTGACATCAGTTGATAACCAGATATTGATCAGTTGTATCAGTTGATATACCATCTCAGCCGGTATAGATCTTAACCATCCTATCATATATGATTATTTACATCAGAATGCATCAATGCTGCTAATCGGGGACCACTGCCTTGGTTTGGTCTGCATTCCTCGGCCGCGCGCCCACTGCGGCCCGCCCCCAGGGGCGGCGTGGGGGCGGCGGCGGCGGCGGCTCGGAAACGGTCGCGAAGGGAGCGCGCGCCCCTCGCGGCGTCTTTTGTAAGCCGCCCGCCCGAGGGGACCCCGCCCCCCTCGTGCTGCCAGGGGGCGGGAGGGGGGGGGGAGAAGAAGCGGCGGAGGCGGTGGAAGCCGGGGAAACCCCGGAACGCCTCGTCAGCCGGCGCAATTCCACCACTTACAGCCGCTCTCATAACTCGGCCGCGCGTCTGAATTCCGCGACCCACGCCCTCCCCGCTGCACTCCCCCATCCCGGCTGCCCCTCACCCCTCGCTATGGTTTTCCTTCCCTCTTGCGTTCTCCTCCTTCTCTCGCTCTCGGACCGTTTCCCTCCTACGTTTTTCAGTAGCTGGCTCCTTAATATCCTAATAGGATTTCTGATGTATTCTACTACCTTTATGTTTTTCTACTGCCCAAATCGTCCAGCGTTTCATTGTGTTCGTCAGTGACGATTCCATTTGAGTGAAAAACTTTAATGGATGCATTCGTGTAATACATGCACCGCTCTTCCACCAACTCTAATCATTTACCCCTCTTTCCCTGATCTATTCCTCAGTCTTCTTCTCCTCCTGACATCAATCTGGTCTGTCCACTCCAGTGCTCCCAATTGTCGAATGAAGGAATGAGGAATCGGGAATGTGAAAAAATGCGGAATTTTCAACATGAGCACAGCGAAACCGAAATGAGCATGAAGTCTGACAGTTGAAGCTGAACTACCCTGACGATTTCATTAGCCAATCCTGTATATTATTTTTATTTCTTTCATTCAAAATATGAAGATAAAACGCGAAAAAATTCTGAACAATATCATTGAAGTATGAATGGTTGATGTTTAATCGTCGAAAAAAATGGCGAAATTTGTGTCCATCGGCATTTGTTGTGGATTGAATTTTAAAAAGGCGGAAGAAAATGCGGAAATTGCGGAATCTGGAAACACTGGCCCACCCTCTGTGTACCCGCTTGATATTTATTCATCTCCTATTAATTCCTTTATTCATCCGTCTTTAAACCCCATCCTTTTCTATTCTCTACTTCTGTCCACTCTCATCTTATCTTCTATTATCTCCTTGTTCTTCCTTCCCCTCTTTTGTCCTCCTCCTCTTCCTCTACTGTTCTCCCTGACTTCCGTCATCGATCACTCGCTCTTCTGCCTGCTCGATTTCCTTGCAGTCACTGTAGCCTGCCCCGGCTTCCTTTCGTCCCCCGATCCGCTCTCCTTTGCTCCCTCGTCCGCTCATAGTGCTCGTTCTCAGTGTTGCCTCTCTTACTGGATCTAACTCTTTAATACTCTGATTTATCCTCTTTTTTCTTCCATATATCGGTTGGTTTTTCCATATATTGTTCGCTTATTGTTCTGTTTTTCTATCGTTTGCGCTCGTTTTTCCGTTCATCTCCAGCATCTAGGGATAATATTTGTATGCAAATCACTGAGTATCAAAATGTATAGAAATATATTAAAATTAATATTTTTATTATAAATCATTATTCAGCGAAAAAAAGTTGTTTTCCACACTTAACAAAGACATCTTTTTCCTAGTAATGAGATATATATGGTTGCTTTGTAGACTGAGTGACTTCACCAAATATTGTCATAGAACCGAATAAATAAGAATGATATTATGTTAATAAGAGACCACACTTGTTCTTCTGTACAAGATGACATAATAATGAAATTTGTTGTAATTTTAACTCCTTCCTATACGCCGTGCAGTTTTCATTATTTATTTTTAATGAATAAATAATTTAATAAATAAACTACAGTGAAAATTGGAATTTCAGTTTGTAAGCCAGCAATTAATTCAACAACTTTTAGTTTATTTACTGCCACACTCGTTGTGTCTACCTAATAGTGGCGGCTCCGTTCGTCCGCAAAACTTTAATGGCCGCATTCGTATAACACATACACCACTCATCCGCAATTCTGTTCAACTACCCCGCACGCTTACCCCTGCGTTCTGCGGCGCAGCCTCCGCCCCCACCCGCCTCGTCATTTGTGCCCACGCGTCCATCCACCGCCGCCTTCGCCTCGTCGGTCTTTTTGACAGGCACCGCTCGCGCCCTCCCCTGCCCTCCGCCCATGACGCCCACGCTACCCGCGCCGCCTCCACCGCCCCCGGCGCCTTCGCCGCCCCACCACCCCCGCCGCCCCCACCGCCCGCGCCAACTCCGCCATCCCCCCGCCCCCGCCGCCCCCGCTAGCCACCCTCGCCTCTTCTCACGCGCTCCTCAAAACGAACGTGAGCGGGGCACGGAAGGGCAGGGCAGGGGGGCGCGACCGAGCGTGCACTACCTCGGAGGGGTTCAGGGCGGGGGGGGTTACGTTCGCACGCGCAACATAACTAGGCCATTCAACGCCGACGGCCCTCTTTGCGCTTTTGAACCCCCTCCCTCCAGCCTCTCGGTTCTCCCTCTCCCCCCTCCTTTGTCGAAGATATAATGCGGCGGGCCTTCTTTGAGCCGGGCGAAACAAAAACACAGAGTTCAGAAGGTAGGAAATTACAAGCGGCGTAGAAGCGCGGTGGCGGCAGAGGATGGCGACGGCGATGGCTGGTCGGAAGCACCGCGAGATAACTGAAACATCACACTCGCTTGGTTAAACACAGTGAAAATCAACTTTACAATACCACCCTTTCTTCTGCGAGTCTCCTTTCCGCCCCAGCATCCCGCCGTGGCTGCCCCCTATCCTCGCCCCCTCCTCATCCGTGCCCACGGACGACTTGCAGAAGCGGGGGGAGAGGGAGCGAAAAGAGCAACGGCAGAACGAGGTGGTGTTCCCCAAGGCGGGTTTTGTGGAAAAAATATTCGAAATGAAGACGAGTGATGCTGCTCGCTTGCAGTCGACCTGCCGTCACCGCCGCCGCCACCGCCGCCACCGCCGCCACCGCCGCCACCACCACCGCCGCCACCGCCGCTGCCACAGTGGCGGCAGACAAAGGGCGAGCTCCTTTTTCCGCCCCGAAATAATCGCGCGAGCGAAACGATGTTGAGCCTCTCCGCCGCCGTCCAAAAGAAAAGTTCTGCCGAGATGCGCGAGCCACGTGCATCGGTTAAATAATGCCCCGGCGGCGAGTCAGGAGTTTTCCGTATCGATTACGCGGAGCGGCGTGCGTCTTTTTAACGGGTGTTGCACGCTGGGAACTTTTGTTGGCGGTAACGGTTTTTTTAAGCCGGGAGTTATTTTGGGATCGTAATGCCGTAGAAAGATGCCTCTCATGGCTGTGATCTTATTTCATTTTTTATATAGAGGAAGATACAGCTATTTGTAATATGATTTTTATAAATAAGTTCATACGTATAATGTTTCACGATAGCCAGATATTGAACTGTGTTAATTTTAGTATTGTTGTCTTATTCAAAATTCTGGAAGGTTCCTGAATTTTTGCATTGATGTGTTCGTTCTAAGCCCAGTTATCTGTTTTCTATCAATTGTATAGAGTGTATTATTCAACATATGTCATATAATTGCATATCATACGTGACACAATTAATCTGGACATGAAATTTATTTTCTAAGTATTCCGTTGCAAATTAGCATACTCTTTTTTCTTTCTGGCTTGGTCTCATTGTCTATTCTTTCCAAAGTTGAAGATGTAAATCACAGCTCTAAGTGTAAAAAAGAAATGATTTCTAGTCCAGCACAGGAAGATTAAGACGTAGCTTGTTTCACAAAAGTCAGTAATATATTATTTAGTAAATAAACCAACAAAAACACTGCTGCAGTAAAATAAAATATTGCAATGAAAATAGCCCACATTATTTGCGTATTGCTCATCGTTTTCACTGAGTGGGGAGTGCTCATTTCTGAATCTAATCGAGGGAAGGTTTTTTTATGCCCACTCGTGTTTTGGGCAACTGGTCACACCAGTGGTTTGCCATTGCCTTCTACATATGAAAAGTGGTAGGGCAAATCGTAAAAGGTGGTTGATGATGTGAGAAGAGGAGATGAGATGGAAGAGATGATGGTTTTGATGTGATACGTCGCGGTTTCCCACTACGCAGTAAAATACATAATATTTAACACTGGTCAATATGTGTTCGGTAACATTGATGAAAATAGTCATTCCTTATTGCATTTTATGCCCTGAAATCAGATGTGTATGTTAAAATATCCTACCACGTTCCACTTTTTGTTATTTGGCCCTAACAGGTACAAAAGAAGTGAATATCATGGTTTATATGCACTTATTTAGGTTGTAAGGTGGTAATTTTGCGACGTCTGAACGTGCTGATACCTCCAATTTTGGCGGTTAAGCTGTTGGTGTTTCTTTCGTTGTTTGTTATTTGTTGTTTGTATGACGTTGATTTTAAGTTGGAAAGGGAAGCATGGCGAAAATTTACCAATCCCTGAGTCACCATGTGAATGGAAAGAAATTTCAACCGACATGAAAATCTCGACAGTGAAAATGCAGAATCTGTAATGAGTGATACTACAAGTGATCCTAGAACCTACAATAAGCCTCATCTAAATGAGAAAAATGAACTCAATGTTTTTGTTGGATATAAGGCTCAACTTGCAGTGTCACGTATTGCAAGAATGGAACCTATTGGCTAAAAATACGAATGTGATCGTTTTTAGGAAAAGAAATAAAAAGCATTATTCGCATTTCAGTAAGGAAATGTACTCTGTTTTAGCAAAGATATTAATGCTCTAATGAATGACTTAGGGTTAATGTATAATCCAAATGAATGGCGACTCTTCATAGATTCGTCCAAGTCAAGTTTGAAGGCTGTTCTCTTACAAAGAGGGAATTAAAAAAATATCTTCCTTTAGCAGATTCGGTCGTTTTAAAAGAATCATACGAAAGTATGGATAAAATTATTTTAAGCATCGGGTACGAAAATCAAAATTGGCACATACGCGCATGTTTTAAAGTAATATCAATGCTATTTGGTTATCAAGGGGAATTTACTAAATACTGAGGTTTTCTCTGCGTATGAGATAGTAGACAATAGAGAAGCACTATGAAACCAAAAAGTGGCCTTAAAGAAATGAATTCATCCCGGGCAAAGTAAATGTAAAATGAACTTTGCACAAAGTGTTCTCTTGCTCTCATTTCACATCAAACTTGGACTAATGAAAAATTTGTTAAAGCGATGAACAAAGAAGGAGATGGGTCCAAGAATGTAAAATATTTTTTTCATAAATTTAGGGATGCAAAATTAAAAGAGGGAATTTTTTGGAGTCTGAAATAAGAAAACTGTTGAATGCTAGAAATTTCGAAGTCATACTTTCTCCTAAAGAACACGCAGCTTGGAAATATTTCGTACCTGTTGTGAAGAGGTTCCTTGGAAATCACAAAGAGGACGACTATGAGTTAATAAAAATATCTTTTGCAAAATTACAAGAATTTCGGCTGTCGAATGTCCTTAAAGAAACATTTCCTTCATTCACATTGAGACTTCTTTCCTAAGATCTTGGGTGAAGTCAGCGATGAACAAGGTGAGAGGTTTTAAATAAATAAATAAATAAATGTCTTTATTGGTGGCGAGGTTTTGAACAAGATACGTCCCTATTAGAGCTATGGAAGAATGCTACCTAGGAAGATGGGGCCCAGCCATGATGGGGGATTATTCGTGGTTTTTACAGCAGGAAGACGCTACACCACAGAGACGGAAGAACATTCACAAGTAGACATGTTACGATTCACACGTACCCCTTTTTTTCATTTTTTACTTTAAATTGCCAATTAAAAATTTAATTTTGATTATAGTTTCAAATATATATTTGTATTATCTTCATATTAAATTTGGATGCAGATATTAAACAAATTATACAAAAATCACTCGTGTACGACAATTATTTAAAAATAAATTATAGCGTCCACATATTAAAAGATAAAAAAATAAAGGTTATAATAACAAACAAAACTTACGTGGAGGCTGTTTTTTTGCCTTGCGTAATTATACACACTCACACATTATACACACTCAAACACTCACATTATACACACTCACAAAACACCCATATCTTACATAAAATTCGAATTTGATACCGTCGCCCCACGTATGTGAACAATCCTCCAAGTACCTTCACTTCCAAGGCTTTGTCATGAATAGCGCACGAATACAATTCTCGAATGATATTATACCTACTCGAATACACACGAAACGAATACAGTACTTTGAGTTTACTACTGCATCTCATCAACCAAATTTTCTCCTTCGTCTAAAACAGACTTCTAACCCGAATTCCAAAGAACGTACTCTATAATTTCACACACTGTCCGAAGAAAAATGTTACATTATTGCCAAGAGCCAACATTTGATTCAGGAATAATTACTACGAGGAGCCTTAATGGCTCTGTGATTTGCCGTGGTTTGTGTTCTGCCTTTTCCCGTTGCACAGCTCCGCTCCAAGATGTCGCGATAGCTGCTCCAGCGTTTCCCACGAGAAACGCACCTGCTCTGCTTTCCCGGTAATTTCCATCTTTTGTTACATAAGTCCATGGCGAATGTCTCCGTAAACCATACCAAGCCCTTGCGCGTCCCAACTTAATTCTCCGATATAAAACCCAGCTCAAAGAGGTACGTTCGGGGTACGGTGCTCCCCCACCGGGGGACACTGGTTTCAAAAGTAGCAGACATTATCTTCGCCATGGGAGTCGGAAATTTCAAAGAGAGCGTTGTAATATTAAAGGATACAGTTTCAAAGCCGAAGAGACGCTGTGAAGAAAAGACGTTAGGGCTGTAATGGGACAACTAAAGTGAATGGAAAAAGTTTTGAAAGTATGGTAAACAACGGTTAAGCGCCACGTAGTATGTGGTACATGCCTTGAAGGTAGGTTTTATGGAGTTGCGTGGTAGCTGTTGCAGTGAAAACGTTTAGAGCGATGCGTTAGTTTTATTTTCCTGAATATGGCAGCAATGACTTTTTTAAGCTAATGTCGGTTACACGCGTTTCTGCTTTCGTGCACACGATGAGACAAAAAGCCGTCTTCGTCATGTTAACTGTAAGCCATTAACGCATTTGCAACATGCTTCAACATTCTTACCCACCCGTAATGCGTCCCCAGAAATACAAAAGGAGTTTATTTTAAAGAACGTATGTGTTTTGTGACTCCTCGAAATCTTCACCTTTAATTTCACATCATGTTTGTTTTGTTAGCGTAACAGGGTGATTTATGTTCTCTTTATTTACTTTTGTTTTCGTTTTGTTTTCAACCATCAGTAAAAAAAATTTCCGCTTTAGCTTTTAAAGTGGGCACTGTCATATCCGGAGATAATTGGGTTTTCCTTCACTTTTGATTTCCGCTCCTCCAACATTCACAATATATTTGAAACGTGAAATTGGAAAGTCTGTTTAAAAAAGTTAATTGCATTACATCTCAATATATGTACTGAAATGAGGGTCTCTTAGTAAAAGGAATCTACAAAAATAAGTCAACAAAGCATCACATTTCTGGCTCCCTTTCCCTACTGTGTTCATTTATGACACAATCGCAATAAGCTTTTTTGACATATTGACCAGTGTTCCGTAGAAATTAAATTTATGCTAGTATGTTCAAAATTCCTTTTTTTCCTACAAATTATTCAAAATTGTTAACTGAAAGTTAACTTCGAGAAGAACGTCGATGGCTTGTAGTACGTACGCCATTCGACCAAGCACAATAAGCAGATTGTGCGTACTTGCAGTAATTTACGTTAGCCCTGATAATTAAATGTAGTATTCAAAGAGACGATCCTAATAGTGATTCTCTATCAACGTTCACATCTTAACTTATTTAATAAAATGTCCTATTTTCAAAGGAATTTCAGATCGGATAATGTTAATGCTTTATCTACGGTACACATTTCGTGACTGTAGTCATTTTGAAGTATTTAATCGCCGTTATCCTATTTAAATTAAATTCTACACGTTGTATGTGCTAGTTTCCTCAGGTTATAGTAGTACCTGGGTGACTAAAGGTCGCGTAAGAGAGTGGGATGACTTAAGCTAAAAGAGGCCACTGCTTAATGCAAAAACATTCGTAGATTTAAACAGCAAGGAATCAGAGGAATTTCTCAAGAAGTTTTTTTTTCTCAAGCCCACGAGTTGTAACATAAAATAATGCATTTTGAAAAGATATTCATACTTTAAAACTTGAATGGCATCTTTTATCGCTTTTCTTCAACACAGCACATATATTCACATTTTGTATTTTGAAATCAGTCTCGAGAAATCATTTTAAAAAGTGACAGCAATTAAAATTTTTGTCTTCTGTTTGATTTAAATTTACTAGGCAGAGCATGTTATACATTTGCAACTTCTTCCGAATATTCAATCATGTAACAGACATATTATAGAATTAAATACATCACTGCCCTACGGTGCCCTTTACTGTCAGATTCGAGTAACAAATGTCATTATAATTGACATGCTTTGTCTACGATACACATTTCATGACTGCAGTCATTTTGTAGCATTTAATCGCCGCTATCCTATATAAATTACAATCTAGGCATTGCATGTGCGTGGTCCTGTGGTCCTTTGTTCCGATGGGAACAACATCATTTTAAGTAATTCTTTTAATATCAAGAATTAAACATCGACGGCACAAAAACACAGAAAATGCGGTGTACTTAATATGAGAAAATACTTAACAAACAATGCTTTTTTTGTCATTTTCTCAACCACCCTATAGTTACGAGGAATGAAGCTAAGTAAAATGTGTGAGCCTTACAAGAGATAGAAGTGTTTCGCTTCAGACTTCCTCAGCGGGAACGTAACATCCTGCGTGGGATAAATATAAACGAAGTAGCGGAGATCGTAACGAGAAGTTATTGGTCGTATCCCGGGCTCCGGGGACACGGGACGCGCCCGTTTAAAGAATGGGCCGCCGCTCGCAAGTTACTCTCGCCCGCGAGCGCGGTGCGGCCGTTGCGGCGGCGGGAGGAGGTCGGCCGTCATAGCGCGCAAGACGCAAGAAGACGCAAGACGTCATAGCGCGCCAGACGAGAGTGAAAGGGGGGGGGATGGAGGATACATGGGGAGAAGAGGGCAGGGGCGGTGGGTGGAAGGAGTTTCGGAGATGGAGTGAGTGCTGCGAGAAGAAGCGGGTGTGGGTAAGGCGGAAAGGGAGAGAAAAGAGAGAGTGAGAGTGAGTGAGAGAGAAAGAGAGAGACGTAGACAGACGAGGATAGTGGAAAGGGTGAGAGATCATGCGAATTGAGTGAGACATGGGGTCTGTGAGAAGAGCGAAACGGGATGAAAAGTTACGGAGAAGAGAGAGAATGAGCACAGAGGGACGGGAAGTGGAGAGACGGAGCGGCTACGGAAGGCCGGAGACTGTCGGGACGGGTATAGAGAGAGCGCGGAGAGATAGATTGAAGAGAGGGGAGACGAGGGATGAGGATTGAAGATGGGGGAGGAGTACGAGGACAGAAATATGGAGAGATACCGAGTGAAGAAAGACGGACCCATAAGAGATGGAGCGATGAGAGAGGAGTTAGAAAAAGAAATACGTGGAGAGACGAAACAACAATGATGAAAAATGGGTCGAGCAGACAGATATAGAGATGGAGCAAATAGAGACAAAACGAGGAGAAGCTAGGTGTGGAACGACGGGATAGGGAAATGCAGGTCAGAGAGAAGTGAGAGATAAGCGATACGGATTAGGAAGGTGCAGTACGGGGCAGACAAAGAACGGACTAGTAGAGGCGAAGCACCACAGAGATGGCGCGTGCAGAAAGCACGGAGACCCTGAGCAAAAAGAGGCGAACCGGGAAGAGCCATCGCGGGTCGGCCTCGGGGAGGACAGGAGTGGTGAAGACGGGAGAGGACGGAGCAGAAATCGAGAGACGGGAGACGACTCGAGTGGGCCTCGAGCAGAAGGAGACCGGGAGTGGACGGAGCAGAAAGGGAGAGACGGGAGAGGACGTGGGTAGGCCCCAGGCAGAAGGGAAACGGCGATGAAGACGGAGCAGAAAGGGAGGGACGGGAGAGGACGCGGGTAGGCCCCAGGCAGAAGGGAAACGGCGATGAGGACGGGAGAGGACGGAGCAGAAAGGGAGAGACGGGAGAGGACGCAGGTAGGCCTTATGCAGAAGGGAAACGGCGATGAGGACGGGAGAGGACGCGGGTCAACATCGGGGGGAAGGGAAATGGCGATGAGGACGGAAGAGGACGGAGCAGAAAGGGAGAGTCGGGAGCGGACGCGGGTAGCCCCCAGGCAGAAGGGAAATGGCGATGAGGACAAGAGAGGACAGAGCAGAAAAGGAGAGACGGGAGAGGACGCGGGTAGCCCCAAGCAGAAGGGAAACGGCAATGAGGACGGGAGAGGACGGAGCAGAAAGGGAGAGAAGGGAACGAAGGTTGGCCTGGAGGAGAAGGGAAGCGCTGGTGAAATGGCGGGGAGGGGCCGCGGGAGAGGACGGGTGAGGACGCACGGGAGTGGGCGGCCGGGAGTGGGCGGGGCGAGCGGGGCCTGGGCCGGGCGTTTGCTACGTGATGCGGGCGCTCCAAAAATGCAATTTTCTGCTCCGTCTAACCGCACGTCACTAGCGGCGTCCTCTGCAGCGGCAGCAACCGCCGCGCCGCGTCGCAGCCGCTGCGGCCGCCGCCTCCGACCCGAAACAGAGGCAATTGCGGCCAAGTCGTCCCGCGACACCAGCCCGCGCGGCCCGCCGCCCCCCCCCCCCCCTCGCGTACGCTCCCTCTTCTGCAATCGCCTCCCCGCGCGCCACCGTCTCCGGCCAGGCCTTCACCGTCTCCCTCGGACACAGTCGCCGCCTTTGCTTCGCTTCAGATTAATTGATTGATAGTGATTCTGGGCATATCTACTACTAGGGTTATTAGTCCCGTAAGCATAGATAATTTTTTCTCAGTAGGGATGGTTTCCTTCCCCCGCTGGATGATGAGATCCGGCGCCAACTTACAGTCGGCTAGCGGGTTTTTCCCTAACCAGGTATCTCCCATTAGCGGGGCACCGTCCCAGCCGGCACAACTTCTAAGCTAACGACCAGTCTTCCGGCTTGTGTGTTATTGTAGTGCATGTTAGTGTATGTGTGTGTGTGTAAGGGGGAAGGATACGACAAGGAAGAGGTAGGAAAGATAGCGTGCGATGCTAGGACCTCGCGGTCAGAGGGACTGCTGTGACATCAGTTGATGCCCTGAGCCACCTCTCCTGGTGCTTCGCTTTTGCATTTAGTTTTTTTTTTTTTTTCTTGTCTCCTCTGTTACTGAACCTCCCTCTCTCAGAACGTTTTTTTTTCTGCATGGTATTTTACATACTCCTTACATGCTGATTTACATTTTTAGTAAGTTTATGTCTAATATTGACGAATCAAAATATTTACGGGAGAGATAGTATAATGGCAGTTTATTTTTATTTATTTTTCACTCAATTGTGCTTGGAACTCTGATGCTTGAATTTGACTATTGTGCGCAATTAGATGGGCATGTTTTTATGATTGCCTAACATTATTTTTAAGAAACAGTTATTTTACACCTTCATATTATTATATATTTATTATTATTATCATTATTATTATTATTATTATTATTATTATTATTATTATTATTATTATTACTATTATACACCTGTCTTCCAAGAGTATCATGCTGCTATAATTCCAACACCCATCCGGTCTTGCTTACTACTTTCCTAACCATTTATTTCTCAATTCGCGTGTGCTTCCTCTCACCTCGCTCCTCCCACCCCTCCACCGTCCTCGACTCAACCTGTTTTCCCCACCTCGAGTCCAACCCCCTAACCTTAGTTACCGCCTCCGTATTCACTCAGTCCCCGCCCCGCTTCCGGTTTACATTATCCCCTTCTTCTAACTCCGTCGCCGCCAACACGCCCCCTCCTTCCCGCTCCCTAATTGGCTTGTGCCTCCGTTCCCGCTCCGCCCCCGCAACCGCCACGCCTGTCCCTCACCCCCTCCCTGGTAGCACACGCTCCCACTTGTTTCGTGTCTCTCCCTTCCAAGTTCCGTCTTAAGACCGCACTAGCCATACGGCATTCAGCGAGTGCAGATACAGAACGACTTCTCGCCGAATCCCTAATAGCCAAGGTGCTCGGCGAATATTCGCTTCCTTGTAGGATGTTCCACTAAAGACACGCTGCGGGCAGGGTGAAGATATCGATGTTTTTGTAGAAACGTCGATTATTATATCCGATGTTTTCCCCACATTGATGTATTATGCTTTGTTTTCGACGTATTGTTTGTGAATTAAAAAGACGTTTAATCACACTTTTATGAAAGTAAAGAATGAAATAACTAATACGTACCATTCGCACCGTACGATTCGTAACCATACGTACGTAATACGTTTATGCGACCTAAGCGTATGACCTCCCTTTCTTTGTAAAATCTGATCCCTTCAGATACTGAGTTCTCAGGCTTTCAGGCTTCATTTGGTTAACTGTTATTATTTTATAACTCTATTTTGCGTGTTAAATCTTAATTACAAATTAATAATCGCTGTTGCTGCCAACTTAAATTCTGCCCCATGCGAATGGTAAATGTTACAGATTACTAAACTAGCTTTAAAACATGTTTGTTTAAAACATTGATGGTTTTTGGGCAATAAACTATTGATATCAATGGTTTAATTTTGAACATCGATATTTACAAACATTGATCTTATGATGTCATGTCGCAACATAAATAGGGTGACAACAGGGAGTTTCTGCACGGCGAAGGCTTGTTTCAATCGACATCACTAAGGATTTTCTACGCATGCGCAGTTTAAGTTTCACATCACTTTTTAGAATCTGCTCATGCGCAGGAGATCGATATTGAAGTCGATTGCTGTCCGCTTTGCCGTGCAAAAACTCCCTAATTTTGGCGCTCGGCAAAGAGCACGGAACTTATCTCCACTACTTGGTTGGTTGGTTGTTAATGATTCCGAGCACGTCAAGAACTGAGATCATTATTCCCGTAAGTGTAGTGTATGTTTTTTATAGAGATGTGGCGATAATCTTCCCTCACTGAATAGCAAGATCCGGCGCCGGCCTACCATCGGCTAGAGGAGTTTTCCCTCAACCAGGTATCTCCCACCAGCGAGGCACCACTCCAGCCGAGGTAAGCTCTAAGCTCCCGACCGGTCTCCCAGCATGTGTGGGAGTGTAGTGCATGTGAGTATAAGTGTGTGTAAGGGGTGAAAATAAGACAAAGAAAAGGAAAGATCGGGCGCGGTCCGTGGCTCGTTCTTTAGAGTACTGCTCCGGCATTCGCCTGGTTTTGATCGGAGAAACCACGGAAAACTATTAATCAGAGCAGCCGGCCTCTAGAATTCTCCCTACTCGGGGTTTGACAGGCACGTGCTCTATACTAGACAAATCCCTATGTGTGGTGCAACCTTTAACCGGTGTCGGAAGCGGCGACGGGAGACATGGTTGGAAAACGACGGTTGCTGTATTAGTGGCAGGAACGGTGGCTGGGCAACTAGGGAGTGCGGAAGTGAGAGCAGCAGCGGCACTATAATGCTATTTTTACTAAGCTTCCTGTGAAGTAAATCAGCTGTTTGAAAGTCATCCAATCGGAGGGTTGAACGCCACCATAGTGATTCGTTGTAGTGACGTGTAAGGTCCCGATTGTATGGCATCGTAACAACTGATGAAATGTCAGGCGTAGTGGCAGGATCAGCGGAAGAGATGGAGGAAGCGAGGGTTGAAGTGATGGTATGAGGAAGGTAGGAGAAGAGGCAGGAGCGGCGGTGAGTCTGGCGAATGAGGAGATGGGGTCAGTTCCTTGTTGTGGGTTGGTAGCTGATGAGGCGGCGGTGGGTGCAGCTGAAGTGACGGTATGAGGAAGGGAGAAGAGGCAGGAGTAACGATGAGTCTGGCGGATGAGGAGATGGGGACAGTTCCTTGTGGGTTGGTGGTTGATGCGGCGGCGGCGGCCGTAGCGACGACGACGCCGCGATGGAAGCAACGATGGCGGCGGCGGTTACATTGGCGGTTCGGCTCCCATGACCTCACCGCCGAGGTCACCGCGGCTGATAGGAATGACCTCGAACTCCACTTGTTCTTTGGGCGGCGTCCGCACTTATTGCCGTTCTGCACGAGAACGCGCCTTCCTTCGTTTCATCCATCTTTTCCGCTTGATCCCTATCGGTGGCACCGGATAACGCATGACTCGGCGGTTTCCGGCAATTGAGTTATTCCTTTTCATCTGGTGCACCCATTACCTTGTTGGGAGCATTAACCCTCAGATGAAGAATTGTCTTCTCTCCCGCTGTAAATAGATTGATCTTTGGAAGCTAACAAGAGTTTGATCTTCAATGAGTCAGCTGCTAATTCGCGTAAAAGCTAATAAACATCTTTTTAAAATATTGATTGCAAAGGATGCTTCTCTCGGCGAGAAAAATATACGGTGAAGAATTGTTAATTTATTGTTGCTTCTGCCAATATCATGAATAGTATAGATACTACTCGCAAATAATTATATGATGCCAAAATAAATGAAACTGGTTACACCGATGCGAATAATCGTTTACTAATATGAACTGTGAATATTATTACTTTCTTTATTTTAAAAAACTTAACAAGAACATTTGGAGATACTGAATAGTTTGCCAAAGTTTTTTTAAAGTGAGGCATTAGTTGAAAAAATTATATTACACAACGAAACACTATAAAGTATTGAAATTTAAAGAAATGAACTAAAGTAGTTCATTTATGACTACAATTGTTCACTTACAAACAGAACCGATTATCGGTGTTTGTAAGTGAACAACGCATAGTATCTCCAAAGCAGAGGATTCGATCTGAGAAAACATTCTCCCAGAGCCATTCGTCTGAGTAGCTCGAAAACTAACTATACTGAATTAGATAACGTACACTTGAAACGAGTAAAAAGGGTAATGAACGAATTGAACTTCCACTGTGCACTTAAGAACTCACACTGGTACATGAATTTATAGAAGAAATTCCTCTAGTTCCTGCAGAGCAACATAATAGTTGAACAATCAAGCCTCCTCATACAAACATCGTATATTGTCACGGAGTACCCTCGTTTGACGATTAGAGATCCCAGTTCGCTATTTGCGAGTTTTATTAGAAAAGAAAATCCTTCAACTACTGATATTTCAGAATCACGAAACGCCACAACCCTTGTATGGTTTAAGTGGTTCTCGGCCACGCTGAGTGGAATAGTCTTCTCTACGCAGTCGACGACGTATCTTTGTCACACGAGGCGCGCGATGCAGGTCGAATTGCAGGCGATGCACTAGCCTAGATGCAACGGAAACCCCCTCACTTCCCCGAGAAAAGCCCCGTCCGCGGATCGCGCTCTTGTACGCCACTTCAAGAGACGCTCGAGTTATCCGATGCTTCGAATCTCCCTCGCTTTTACCTCCGAAACGTGATGCTCCGCACACAGACGGGAGGTTTATTTTTGTCCGTCGTCTGTTGTAACTCAAGATTTGAGGGAAACTGCGGTACTTGACGATATTGCTAGTACTCTAGGACCCTTCTTATCTCTGAACGGGAAGTGGAGTTATTTTCGTCGCATGGTGCACATCGGTGGCGATCATTTGACAGCTCAAATCTTAAGTAGATCAAAATTCCACGTAAATATTCGAGTAATACCCAAAGCACTGTACGCTCGGAGATACACAGACTACAAAACAAGGGACTCTTTCAAATGTCAAACCAGAAAAAAGTGGCAATAACTGAACTTTCTAGTTTCCAATAGTAACTAACTATATATTTGCAAAAATAAAACTACTGATTTCATAAATATATACTTAAATTTATCATAAATTAAAACTATTGATTTAAGTAGAAAAAACGTGTTTGTTTTCGTTGAATATAAAGAAGACATTTAGACCAATTCTCGAAAATTCGAGAACACTGACACCTTGATACACAATTGTCACTACAGTGACACAGGATAGTGACAATTGTATACAATGACAGCAATACAGCAGGCATAGTAACCGATTGCAGCTAGTAACCCGTCTCTGTTGTTTTGTGGTCAGAACAACTGGAGGGTACATCAAGATTCATTTCCCTCTCGGGGTGACAATTTGAATTGAAAATTTGAATAGCTGCAGAACACAAGGATCCATATAAATTCGTCAAAATATAACATTACAGCACCATGGCTTTATTTTCGAAGTATGTATTTTTAAAACATTCAAATTCCTGTATTTTTGCGCTTGAAATCTAGGACCCAAAATACATGGCAATTCGATTACTCAATTGTTATGCCAAAAGACATGATGCTTCCAATCAATTAAATTACTACGTTCGTGTCTTCAACGTTCATATGTAACTGTTACGTATTGAAAAAGAGTTGGAGCAGAATCCCATTCTTCAAGCTGCATCGCGACGATTCGCCGCGATTGACAGAAAGGAGTTTCTGCATCCTCGAATGGTAAAACACTATCGACCTACTGCGCAAGGGCAGTTCAAGTTTTGCATTACTTTACTGCATCTGCGCATGCGCAGAAGATCGATACTGCTGTCCGCTATTGTCGTGCACAAATTCTCTAGTAACAGTAAGAGCAGGCCTTTTGTATTCTACAGTTTTCCACGCACGACCGAAGAAAGCAGCGCCGTTTCGCGAGCGCAGCAGTGAAGCCTAGGCGCGAGCAGTTCCCACCAGGCGGCGGCGAGGGTGTGGTTGGAGCGGGGGTGGGGGGAGGGCGGCGGGGCCTCCAATCCCATGCAATCTGCGCCGGCGGGCGTATCACGCCACGGGAACAAAGCCCCCGGCTCTTGGGCGCGACTGTACCGGACACACGCAGACACGCACACGCGCCCGCGCCGCTACACGCACTGGGCGCCGAGTGGGGGCGAGTGGGGGTGGGGGCTCTCGCGCGGTCCTTGTCAGCGCCGCCGCCGCCGCCGCCCCCCTCGCCGCTCCTCCGACCAACACCCTCGCCACCGACGCTGCCGCCGCGTGGATCCCCGGCCCCGCCCCCCACGACTCTGCCTTCGGTCCGGTCATCGCCTCCGTCATCGCCACCGGCTATGGTGTCGTCACTGCAATAGCCGCTGCCGTCTCGAACGCCGTCACCACCGACATCATCGCCCACTGCGCCCTCCCAGCCTAAATCGCCAACACGTTTACCACCTCCATTACCGCCAACACCGCTCACATGGCCCTCATCGTCTACACCGCCAACACCTCCACCACTACCCACACCGCCAACACCGCTCACACCGCCCAGAACACAATCACCGTCGCTTTGTCCGCCATCGCCACCGCAGCCGCCACCGCTACAACGTCACCGCAGCCGCCACCGCTACCACACCGCCGCCACCGCTACCACACCGCCGCCACCGCTGCCAACTCCAACATCGTCAATATCACTGCCGCCACCAACACCGCTGCCCCCTCCAACACCTCCGCTAACACTGCAACGTCACGGCCACTTTCATCATGACAACCACCGACGTTGCTCCCACCTTTCAGGCCACCGCAACTATTATCGCCCCTCCCATTGCATCGCCACGTGCAGCTGTCGCGGTACAACCGCCACAGTAAATGACCAGTCCTGCCATTACCACCTTCTCATTGCCAAAGCCAGACTTTTCTAACACGGAAACATGAAAGTGAAATTTGAAACGATCATGACTAAACCGGAGATCAATTACACGTTTCACAACCATACTTTCAAAACCTGAACGTATTATAAAAAATCTTCATACGATTTGATTATGGGATTTGTATGTTTAATTGAAACTTTTGAAACTAACAATTCATATTTACGAACTGGTATCACAACAAATAACAAAAAATCTTATTTTTTTTATTTCAGGACGCAATACTACAATTAACTACGCGGCGATGGTGTAACGGTTAGCGTATCGGACTGTTATGCTCAAGTTAGAGGGTTCGGACCCGATCAAAGCCGTGGATTTTTAATGGCGAAAAAATCCTTCGTACGCCGTCCTTCGGAGGGGAAGTAAAGCCGGCTGTCCCATGTAAGTAGATTTACTGCATATGTAAAAGATCCTCAAGCCTAAATGATGCTTCTGAGCGAAATTCCAATCGCCTGTTTCGCCGCCCAAGTAATACCTTCTTTCTCACATGGTTTGTGAAAGGAGCGTAGCGAAATTTGCGTGGTCAGATGGAAGAGCAGGCCTCATGGCTTGAGTCTCGCCACGTAAAAAATAAGACACATTCAATTCAATTCAACACCAGCATCACCGACGCCGCCATCCCTGTTGACACAGTGACCTCCGCCATCTCCCCTTGTTGTCTCCACCGCCAGCGACATCACCGCTCCCACCGCCATTGCGACCCCGCTCTCGTCGACTTGTCGCAGCCCCTCCAGCCCACCCGTGCGAGCGGGGGACGCGCTGTCGCCGCCCTGCCCCCTCCATCCCCCCCTCCATGCCCCTCGAGCGGGCGGTGGGGCGACAACGAACACGGACGGGGCTGCGGCGGCGGCAGGGGCGACGGGGTTCGTGGGCGGAGAGTTTTTGCATAGCGTAGCCGTAGCGTAAAACGTTGAAGCAACCACGTGACCAGTAGCGTGTGAAGTGTAAAAAAGTTTCTACACAACGTTTCGTTCTAAATGGAAATAGTTTCCGACCCGCTAGCAGAGGAGCGGCTAGCGCTGAATTCACGTAATGTCTCATCCCCTTTGATTCACCTTTGTTGGTCTAGAGCTGCTCACGCCAACCACTGGTCTGAATGTATAAATGTATATTTACTTATTACATTATTATTATATTGTTAAATAAATATACTTATTATTTTATGTACAAATATTTAGGAGTATGTGCACATTAGTGCACCAACATTACGTTGCATCATGAAAATATGGAGTTAGTAGCATATTCTGTAGTCACAATTGCACGTATCGTGATCACGTGACCGATTTTGGTGTGACATAAGTCGAGTGATAAGACATACGTCGAGTGATAAGACAAATTCCAATAGAGTAGCGTTTTCCACTATCACTCTAACGTGACTTTAGATACGCGGATTCCGAGAACCTTAAAAGTGGGGCAATAGCGTACACGGTAAGGGGTTCCTCGCACGAACGCTCTACGTTGTGATGCTTCAGAGTAATGGCGTGAGAGAGACGGTGATGGTGACGGCCGGGGTGGAGACGAGAGCAGAGTGATGCCGGAGCCGGAAACGGGGATAAAGACGGTGACGATGTCAATAGGGTGTTTGTGCACGCCATAGCGGTCAGCACTATCAATCTTTTGCGTATGCACAGATGTACTAAAGTGTGCATGCGCAGAAGAGCGATAGAGTTTTAACGTTCGTGGGTGCTCAAACTCTCTAATATCGTTGACGATGACAATGGACACGGCTTGGAGTAGTGGTGGAAACAGTTGCCGGTAGTTGATTGATAGAGATTCCGGGCGTGCCAACTACTATGGTCATTAGTCCGGTAATTGTAGTGCGTGTTTTTGCGCGGGAGGAGGCAGTGGTCTTCCCCCACTGTATGGCGAGATCCAGCGCCGACTTACCGTCGGCTAGTGAGTTTTTCCAACCAGGTATCTCCTACCAGCGAGGTACCGCCCCTGCGAGGACAAGCTCTAAGCTCCCGACCGGTCTCCCGGCATGTATTGTATGTAATGCATGTTAGTGTAAGTGTGTGTAAGGGGTGAGGAAAGGACAAGAGAGAGGAAGGAAAGATCGCGAGCGGTCCTTGACCCTTTTGTTAGGGTACTGCTCCGGCATTCGCGTGGGGTTGAGCGGAGAAACCACGAAAACTACCGATCAAAATAGGCGGTCGCTAGAATTCTCCTCCAGACAGCGACTGAATTCGACCTAGCAGACAAGCTAGAGTTGAAAATCCTGCCATCCTCAGGACTCGAAGCTAGAACCTCCCAGTCAGAGGGACTGCAGTGACATCAGTTGATGCTCTGACACATCTCTCCCGGTACAATCAAAAGGATTTGCATTTATTCGCGCCTATATGTCGGTAAAGAAAATTCGGAAAGATATATGCAATGCTGGTAACTGCGGCTTTACAGTGGCGCAGCCACGCAATATCTCTCCCTGGGGGGATGGTGGCAGATAGTGGTTCAAAGACAGCGAAGACTCGCCATCTGCGCCGAAGGGGACAACGATGACCATCACTTGCAAAGGAGGGGGGCGGAGGGGGGCGACGCGATGGTCCGACTGTCACGCCCCCTGCCATTTTTCTCCCCAGGCCCCCCGTCGGGCACGCCCTCCGCCGTTTGATAACATCTGCTCCTCCCCGTTATCGCCACCATCATGGGGGAAGTCATCTCCTAGCAGCAATGCAATGAGGGTCGTGGATCGCCAATGCCGCCACCATCGCCACTCTGGTCTCCGCCTGCTGCACCGGAGCCACCAGCGTCGTCATATTCTGTAATTTTATTGTTGTAATTGCAGTAATCAACACTGTGCATCGAATCTTTTCCACCGTCACTACAAGCACCATTATAAACTGCGCAGTCGTCATCTTGTCTGCCATCGTCATGAACTTTGTCCACATCAGGACTGTCACTATCTAATGACAATTGTATCATTACAATTGTCATCGCCATTATATCTGTGAATGCTTCAAACACTGTAGCTGCCATTGCTATTGTCTCCACTGACTCCGTGTCCACATAACCGTGGCAAAGGTACCTGCTCCGTCATCACGAATACAGTTCTTTGTCTTAACCACATTGCTCAGTCATTGCGATTAATTCATATAACTGCCTCTATGATAATGACTCGCAGGACATCTAATGCTACCTTCGCGGCTTTAAATAGTGGAACTGGAAGAAGTCGTGTTACGTGGATTGCCATTTGTACATTTTTGGAATTAGAAGTTTCCGTCTTACACTTATTCTGCCATCTGGTCTCCAATTACCACCATTAACTGTATAGAAAAAGTATTTTAGAATTCGTTCTATTATTAACTGTTACTAAATGTTTTTGACTTCCTGAACAAACATCTTTCATTAAAACCCTTCAAATCGTCGGACCATCTCAGTAATTTTCGACACAATATCGCGATTTATCACCCAAAATCTAATCATCTTCATGGCAGTTTCGTCACTATTTTCTATACTATTTCTGAGAAAAAAACTAAACCTATTATTTTTTCATAAACAGAGCATGGCGGTGTATTTTATCAATGTATTACTTTTAGTTTACCCGGCAACATGGATTATATTTTCTCCCTTCCCCTTCAGAAAATGATTATTTCCAATGGCAGACATCACTCTTCAAAAGTAACAAAATAATCATCACTCCCTGTTATAGAGAAATCACCGTAAGAAGGGATGGCTTTGACAGCTACTAATTGGACGCTGCTGGCAATATAATTGTAGGTTATGTCCATGCACTCGTTTTGCCACTGTGTTCGTTTACAGTTAGCTGATTTGGAAATGGTTTTATCACTATCTTCTGCAATGTCTTCGCCTTGCATGACGTTCATATATTTCTCGATCTGTCAAAGTGGTCCCTTTTAGAGCAACTCCTCTATACCACTGGAATACCTCTATACCCTCCGGTCCTTCACCACCACAAACTGCCATCACCACCAGACAATCCCGCCGTTCCAATTCGTCTTCAGTTCATTTCCAAGCCCACTCCCCGCTACGCGCCGCGCCGCGCCGTTCCAATGGGCCGTAGAATGGTCCTGGTCGCGGTCCGGGGCGTGATTCACTCCCGCGTTGCTCTTTGTCGGCGATGGTGGTGGCGAAGGCGGCAGGTGGCGGAGTGAGTCACTGGCTACACCGAGGGAGGGATATCGGCACCGGGCACAATGTTAGTGTAAACAATGGCGCCCAGAAGCAAATTGTGCACTGCGAGCCCCGCCTGGAGTTGGGTTACGCAGTTTTCGCCGATGAATGGCCCGGATTGTTCTTGCTGTTGGAATAACTGACGCGAGAGCGCTGTCGAGGACAATCGAGTAGTGGCTGCGGAGGTTGACCGGGTTGTGCGCGCAGCTGGTTTAATCCCGCGTTCGCTTACTGGCAGAAGGGGATGTTGTGTCAGTTAATTTCCTGTATTCTTTCTCGTGACGGGTTTCAGTCAAGTGTCCGTCTTGGTGCACGCCTGACAATAAATCCGCTCTTGAAGTATTTTTGAATTACGTTATCTGCTTTGGGGGCCGATTGTGTGGAGTGGTGAGTGACAGTAAGCGGGAAATGTGGACTTCGTGTATGTGTACATGCGTGAGTGTGCACTCAGATGGAAACACAATTCGAGATGGATAATAGTGCCAAAGGAAGCAGTTGTCCAACTGAAAATATAATCTTGGTTCTTCTATTCTTATTAGAAAACTAAGCCATTGAATATATTTCTTTTTCCATTGCCTTAACATGTGATGGAAAAATTGGAATCTATCTGAGTAATGCTTCACAAACATTTAATGTAAGTGATGCGTCGCATGTGGTCATGAGAATTGACAAAAACCTTATCTAAATTTCAACTTTCCAATCACTTTAATTTTTAATGAAATTAGTCGGTAATTTAATTATATAATTTTAAAAATAAGTGAACTAAAGAGTGTATGCAAAACGTGCAATACAAAATACGTTGTCATTGGAGAGAAACAAGGAAAAGGGGTGTATATCTATGATTGAAAGAGAGTGAAAGCGGTGTGAAATTGTACCAATGTGTTTAAAGGATACGATGTCAAAATGTTTCCAACAAACTCATGATAAATAAGACTTATTATTAAGAAATATATGAAATTTTTGTACTCGTATGCATTCATCATTGATACAAAAGATAAGAATATGTATTAAGAACATAAATACGTTAATATGAATTGAATATAAAAAGCAGACGTTATATCCAGAGGCATGTTAAAAACATCTGCGGGAAGTCGTTTCAAATACACCTTTTTATATTTAAAGTACGCATACACGTCAAGGCGTATCTCCGAATTAATCTAACCGAAAACTAAATCTTAAAAAAATCAATGTATATTTTTAATTATTTTTTATTTATTTTCAAATACATTTGGCTTCTTAGCAGTATAGATCTTTAAATCATACGAAACATCCACGAAATTATCGTCAACATGGCATCTACTACTCATTCCCCAATTTTATCGTATAAACGTTTAAATCATATTGACTAACACATTCACAAACACTCACACACATTGATAGAACTCAACCCTAACATTTCCGACTCTCTAGGACATACCGCAGCGCGAAGACAAGCTCGCTTCCTCATTCTCCCTCGTACTCCTTCCTAATCCCATCCCATCCCATTCCACCGACCAGAATCCACATTCGCTTCCTCCGAATGCACTCATTCTACCTCAGCTCCTGCCCGCCACGCTTAGTCGCCACCCGCTCTTTCCTTCTCCGCCCTTCCCCACCTCTCTGAGCCCCGCCCCTCCCCGCCTGTCCCCGCTTCTCCCCGCCATGCACAACCCCGCCCCGCCCCGTCCCTTGCCGGCAGAGAACTGCTCTGGTCGTCTCCGACGCTGCTCGTCCCGCCCACGCCCTACGCCCCGCCCCGTCCCGTCCCGCCCCGCTCTGCCCCACCCTGCCCGGCCCCGCCCCGCCCTGCCTCACCCCGCCCCGCCCCGCCTCACCCCCTGCCGGCAGAGAACTGCTCTGGTCGTCTCCGGCGCGGCACGTCCCGCCCACTCCCTACGCCCCGCCCCACCTGCCCCACCCATTCTCTCCCCGCCCCCGCTCCACCCCTCCCCGCCCCGCCCCGCCCCCTGCCGGGGCAGAGAACTGCTCTGGCCGTCTCCGGCGCGGCTCGTCCCCTGCCGTGCAACGGGGCCGTCCACCAGCGCACACAATCGCCCAGCGCGCCACCGCAAACAAAAGAGTTTCCCGGATACGGACTTCAATTAGGGGACAGACGGACTGCGGACACGCTGCCGGCGCCGCGCCGCGCAGCGCCGGACGGCGCCGGTCCCTGGAGCCGTGTAGAAGCGCCCCTCAACGCGAAAGCGCGGTGGGACGCGGCGCGCGGCGCCGGGCGCGGAAAGGAAGGGGGGACGAAAGTCGGAGGGATTTAGCGCTCCCCCCTTTTTTTACTGCGAGCGGAACGAGGTAGGTTTGTTCAAAGAGGGCGGGGTTCGTGGTGATGGTTGGGTGTCGTTTTGGTGGACGAGGTGGTGTGTGTAAAGTTGGCGTTTTGGTGAAGGCGGGATTAGAATGGTGGTTTTAGTGAGGGTGGTGGTTGAGTGGGTAGTCTTAGTGAAGGGAGTGGTTGCAGTGGTGGTGCTAGAGATGGTGGTTGTTGGAGTGGTGGTAATGGAAGGGGTGGGAGTAAGTATAATGTTGGTGGTTGAAAAAGGTTATGCTTCTGCCGCGGTTATGTCGATAAACGTTGTATGTCGTAGTTGAAATGGTGTTGATTGCAATGTTCATTGGTTGGGAATGACGACGTCGTGTTGAGTGTCGAAGATACATTTCGTATCTATTGATGTCGGAGTGAAAATTGCGCAAACCGCTGACGGTGCATTGTACTCGATGTTATTGTTTGGGGAAACTCAACGAGAAAAAATACACTTTTGCAGGATTCGATGCGTAAATAGTATTATTCGTAAATTCATTCGATGCGTAAATAGTATTATCAATATTTGGAAAAATAATTATTTCTTAACATATAATAATAATATTTTACAATTGCAGTTGAACATTCATAATAATTATTAATAAAATCACTTAAAATCAAATTTAAATAGATATTATATTTCCTTTTGCTGTGTTGTTTTTTCGTGAATTCAGCAATTAAGAAGCGTGAATTCAAACCAACAAATTTTAAAAGCTAAAGTAGAACCGCGTGCAGGTTTTGTATTCTGGGGAGGAGGCGTGGTCGTGTGGCCAGGCAGGCACGGCGGATTACGCTGGAATATATGAATTTAATGAAAAGTACTCTGCGTCTAAAAAGTGCACGCCGATATCGGCTTTTACTTACATCCACCAATAAGGTTTCCCAGAAAATTTATAAAAAAATGTACACCTGTTCCGAGATTGAAGAACAGTCTTTTATTATGTTCCTGACGTGGAAACGATAAAGTGACTTTATTTCCAAAATTCTCGAACTGTTTTTGCAGGTTCGTATTAAACATTTCTGAAAATTCTATTGCATTGATTGGTTATTGTTGTATACGTTACTCCTATGGATTTATTCAGATATTTTCTAAAACAAAAAAGAAGAGGTAGTTTTCGTGCTCTCGTGAATGTATTTTGCATTTGTTCATTTGGGCCACACGTGTACGAAATTAGAGAGGAGAGAAATAATAACAACAGTGGAATGGGTTTACGTTACTCTCTAAATACATAGGCAGGACTTTTGACGGGATGAATTCATAAAAGCTCGTTATTTTTGGCGAATATGTCCCACTATAATTGGGACAGTACGAAATTAGCTTTGAATTGCATTGTGCTGCACACAAAGATTATAATATAATCGCAGCGAAGTGGAATGCATATATTCGGCACTTTGCCGACTTTAAAAGAGTAACTTAATTTTTCGGCATTGGTTGAAATACATATATGGGAGGGAAGCATTGCTGATTACAGCATAACGGAACGAGAATTGTATAAATCAAGGACTCTGTGTAAAATGATGGGAGTGAGTTTTGAAGTAGAAGCATTATTGAACATAATGAACAGTATTTATCGTTTAAGCATTGTGTGTAACTACTGAAAGGAGACTTTTGCCATTGGGAGTGACATGATTCGTTGTAAAATATGTAAAAGTAAAAACTTCAAATTGAATCATGAAATTAATTTTATTTTAATTCGGAATATAACAGGGAAATGCACAAGGCTAATTACGATAATACGACTCATTATATTTCATTTATTAATTATTAAATTGTATAATATTACGTCAGTACTCTTCTAGAATATTGCGAAGTATCGGTTTTCAGTACAAGAACGAATATGAAATAATATTCCACTTGTCATTCACATTTATCAATTTTTGCAAACATTTAAAATTATTAGATGACTTCTAATGAAGATTACTGTCTTCAATTTGTTATTAACATTTGTTTTAAAAATCATTAAAAATATTCATTAAATTTAGTCGATTCTTGTTATAATCTTGAATACATTCAAATTTGGTAGTGTTATACTGGTTCTAAGAAACTGTATGAAGGGAAAGAAACTATCTTGCCAAAAAGAAGTTTGTTTCTTTTACTTACGTTAATTAGTTAACTTAACGCGCGAAAAAACACGATGTATAACTCAACTCCCCCAGCTTCAGGGATAGGTTTACTAAGAAATAATGAATCGATAAATTACATAATAAAGTATCAGATATGTTTGCTTTCAAAACCATCTCATTGTATTTTCCCTAGTCAAACATTTTACCGCGTCCATACGCGGATTGAGAAAGAAAAGGATATGATCTCGGCATATATTTTGAACTATTTGTTTTTGTAAAGTTATAAAAAAAACTAAATTTAGGAAAACAAAATTAATTTAAGAAAATAATGGACTGATCAGGTTTTGATAGCACACGCCTCGATTTAAAGACCGCAGTACTAATATTTCTCACTTACAATCCAATTACGATTCGCTTAAATGGTATCTTCTTACCCTGTAAATTACCTAAAGTACAGGTCCGGCGACTGAGCCTGACACGCAACTCGCCGCATCAAATCCATATCGCGCGCACCGCGAGCTCATTCGTGTTTCACGCCGGCGCCGACAGATGGCACGCGCGCCCGCGCCGATCACGCAATCCATTCCTCTCTCCTCCCGTCCTTTTTTTTCCCCTGCCCCGCCGCGCCGCGCAGCGCCGTCCGCTCGTCCATCGCCGAAAGCTCGATTTCTTTCGCTCCGCAGGTTTTGCCGACGCGGCACATCGAGCATTGATCCCACGGTCCCTCAACGCAGTCGGCGCCGCCCACCCGGCTCTTCGCACGTCCCTCGGCGACGCGCCGGCCGCCGCCACCGCCGACTCCACCCCCGCGGAGGAACGCACTGTTCCCCCGCGGTCACTCTCGCCGTAGCCCACGCCGCAGTCCCAGCTGAAGCTGGACACCGCCGCCACCTCCTGTGGTTCCTCTAGAGCTGCCGCCCATGCCGTTGGCCCTTCAGCCCCGCCCCCTCCTTGCCCTCACTGCCACCGTAGCCCATCCCGTGGTCCCAGCTGAAGCTGGCCACCGTCGCCACCTCCTGTGCTTCTTCTAGACCTGCTGCCCATGCCGTCGGCCTTACAGCCCCGCCCCCTCTTTGCCGTCACTCTCACCGTGGTCCCAGATGAAACTCCCGCCTTCGCCCTCACTGCCACTGGCACCGCCGCCACCTCCACCAGTGCTTTAAGAGCTGCCGCCCTTGCTGTCGGCCTTACAGACCTACCCCATCCCTGCTGTCAGTTCCACCATAGCCCTTACCTCAGTCCCTGCTGTAGGACATTCCACCGTGCCCGCTGACACCCACGGACACCCGCTGACGACCACGGCTCCGCCTTTTCTGCACCCGTCCCTACTTTCGCCGGTGCCTCTAAAACTGATGCCCATGCCGTTGGCCTTAGAACTCGCCCCCCCCCACCAACGTCATTCTTACTTTAGTCTTCACTGCAGTCCCAACTGTAGATCCCTCTGCCGCCCCCTCTCCCACCGAATCCACTACTGCCATAATCATCGTCGTCTCCATTGCCTCAAGAATCGTCGGTCTTTCCATTGCCTCTTGAGCCTCCACCCCCTTCCCAACCACCTACCCACAGGAGCCGCTTTGGCACCCATCCTGACGTCGCCTCTAGTGACCTTCATCGGCAATTCTTCCCTCGCTTTGGCTGCCCACCCCGAAACGCTGACCTTTTCGTACTGTCTCGTTTCTCCGTCACCGTTACCTATGCCGCAATTTTCCTTGCCACTGCAAACGACGAAGCAGTTTCCGTTGTTGCTTCTGTTTTCGGCCAGTGTCCCTCAGATGTCGTGGTACCCAACTCTATCGCCTTCGCGGCACATCAACCACAGTCCGCCCTGTTGGCTCAGTAGCGTTGCTTTTCTGTCACTAATCAACGGGAATCGAATCCTATCACTGCCCCGCCCCCTCTCTCGCCACTGTCTATTCAGCGTAATCCACAGCAGATGCCGCCGTCCTCAATGCCGCCTCCGATGCTCACCCGGTCTAAATGCTTTCCCGCCACCGCTGTCAATGAAGCCTCCGAACAACTCGTACTGTGGCCCGCCCGTTACAACCTCATCTCACTTTCTGTTCCATTATCTTCGTCTTTTCCATCGTTCTTTTGCTATTCGAGCTCCGCCACCGTTCCTCCACTCTTCAACACCTCGATGCTGTTTCACCTCTTTGCCAGCTCTGGTCGTCTACGCGCCTGTAGGTCATCTATGCACCCTCGCTCTACCTCCCATTATCTCCGTTCTCGCTGTCATCACTTCGCCTCTTTCCGTACTACTTCTTCATACCTCGACTCTCTTCCTTTCTCTCTCCCGCCTTCCCTCCAATGTCCTTCCCACTTCACACGTCGACTTTCGTCCTTTCTCACTCCCGCATCCGCTCCCGCTATCCCTCCAACCGGTCAATGTCCTTTCCACCCTACACCTCGACTCTCCTCCTTTCTCACTCTCACCTCTCTGCCAAATGGCCAATGCTCTTCCCACTTCACACCTCAACTCTTTTGCTTTCTTACTCCCGCCTCCTCTTCAAATGACCAATGCTCTTTCCACTTCACATCTCGACTCTCTTCCCTTCTCACTCCCGCTTCCGCTCCCGCCATCCTTCCAACCAGCCAATGTCCTTCCCACTTCTTCACACGACTATTTTCCGTTCTCTCTCCCGCCTCTCTTTCAAATAGCCAATGCCCTTCATACCTCAACTCTCGTTGTTTCTCACTCCCGCATCCACTCCCGCCATCCCTCCAACTGGCCAATGTCCTTCCCACCCTACACCTCGACTCTCCTCCTTTCTCACTCCCGTCTCTCCTCCAAATAGCCAATATCCTTCCCACTTCACACCTCAACTCTTCTGAATCGTCACTCCCGTCTCCCCCTTCAGCCTCGCGTCCGTCTCCTCCACGGTCCTTCCACCACTGCGGCAGTATAGCGCCTTTTTGTCCGCGCAGACAAATGCCGCATATTTTTCTCGCGCGCGCCGAGGGCCGGTCTGGGACTCGAATGAACTGCCGAGCGAATGAGCCACCCGCCGCCATCTGTATGTCTTAGCGCAATAGCAGCCTCGCAGGGGGCGGAGCGGGGGGGAACGGGGGCGGAGCGGGGGCGGAGCGGGGGCGGAGCGGGGGCGGAGCGGGGGCGGAGCGGGGGCGGAGCGGGGGCGGAGCGGGGGCGGAGCGGGGGGCGGAGCGGGGGCGGAGCGGGGGCGGAGCGGGGGCGGAGCGGGGGCGGAGCGGGGCCTAACGCTGACGACGGCGCGACTAACAGATGTGGCGACGTTTCGCGCCGTCACGTGAGCTCGAAGTGCTGGTATTGTACAATCTTGGAAATCCGGCATACGGCGAAGCAAAGTACTTCGGATTGAAATAAAAGGGCGGAATCTTTATTAATCAGCGCACAAGTAGAAATCTGGGCGAATGATATTCGCGCTTGAATGAAAAATCTGTTTTCCTGCGCTGTGATTGTATTTTACTTCACACTTTTTAGAAGCACAGAGCAAGATGTTGCTGTTTAGTTTGCGTGTGTGTCACAAAATGTGACCAAATGTGGAGTCAGGTTTCCAGTTTTGGATAAAATGCCAGTTTGCCCATATTGGGCAGTTTCAATAATTCCGCATAGAGTGAAAGGAAATGGTTCGTAATGAAAAATGAATTAAAGATAATCCAACGTAGAAAACTAGTCACGTGATTTTCAAGGAGTTTGGAACAAATGCGGTCCGTCTGATTTCGTGTTAAAAAAATGTGAAAATGTGTCTTTTGTGTGTGTGAGTGAGAGAACTATTGAACAGAGGACATTAATCGTTTGACATCATTCAATTCCCTCATAAGAATAGAGAGAAATCATGAAATCAAGAAAAACTATGACAAAAAGTTGATATGAAAATATAAATTATCAAAGTGTTTCCTGCTTTGCACTTGGCCGTAGGAGAGTTATTCATGATAATGGGTGGGGTCGTTGGTTCATTCTTTCAAAGACTGTGCGAGGGTAGACAGGGGACAAATGGGCGGGTACTTAGGCGGGTAAAATGATGTAGACGTGTTAAGGATTTTATTTACAGGAAGATAATGAACAAACTATTGGCGAAATCCTGAAGAAAGCAAGTACACTTTTCTTGTTTGAAGCAAATATAAAGAGATAGAGAGAAATAATGTGGCATAGTTGTAGTACTTGAGAATCATACAGCCTCCTGGTTTGAACATCCTGGTTTTGAATTGTATTTTTGGTTATATTTAATCTCTCAAGCGATATCGCCTCCATAACCGCCTGATTTTTTAAAAACACGAGCAAAATATAATCTTGAAAGGAATCCCAGAACAGGATTTTTTCATACATTTTCATTAAGATTTAAAAAAATAGTTATTCCTACGTAGACGAAATCTGAGGAATTTAACACAAAAGTTTGTTAATATTTTTTCGATAATCAGTAACACTCACCAGGAGTCTAATATCCGTATTCCCTATTCTAATGTCCCTATTCTCTGATTGATATTAGAAAATGAATAGATTGCCCCGTTCGTCAGACAGAACGGAGGGGCTGGCCAGTTGTTGGAGGAATAACCGTCCAGAAACAGGGATGTGTCTGGATAGAACAAGTGAAATATTTACAGCTTCAAGCCGGTAATGGTAGTCGACTCAACTGTGCTTTACGAGCAATTCCCTCAACGAAGGTTATAGGACAATGAAGTGCTACGCTTTATAATGTGTACTTTGTTAAATTACAAGTTATTCCCAGCGGCAAGAACAAGAAGTTACGATAAGGAACAAACCCAGCTCTGGTTCGTTGCGCAAGAACATGGCCATTTGATGTCCTGTTTTCATGAAAACAGAACTAGAGGAGCTTCCTACATTCATAATACTTATTCTACGCTTTATAGCGCTGCAGGACGTTATTGGAAATAACAAGAAACTTAATTACACAAGAAATTATAAAGTGTATCCCTTGCTTTCAGCTAGGGGATCTCTTCCAGAAACCAATTCCTTTGTAACAAACATTTGTTTCCGTAGAAATTAAGGATACATGTATATTTAAAATATTATATAATCTATTGTTTCATCTATAGATGAAACATCTAAGAACAGCAACGCAGTCGCCGTAACTTAAAAATACTTGTTTTATTACTAAAACAATTTGTAACAAGGAAAGTAAATTCGAGTAATATGAATTCTTAAGCCTGTGGGGGTTTCCTTTTATTTACATTATATCATCCTACATTCATTGCCAATTCAAAAATATAAATCCACATTCCACACTAATTTATGTGATATAATTCACATGTCAATCTATTGTAATGTAGAGGCGCGCAAACTGATGTCCTTTCGTACCGCATTTTCATATATATCTACTTAATTTTCCTTCTCACATAGTACATTTTGTCATTTTTAGGTATCATAGTTATTTCAAAGTGGGGCATTTGTTTATTCACATAAACAATTTTAAAGAATATTAAGACGATAATATAGATATTAGTAACAGTTCCTTTATTTATGAGATTTAGGTCCTAAATTACCCATCTCGATGCATTACTCTCCTTTCATGCATTTGTAATAATTATTTATTACATTTATCAGATGATGCATCGTGAAAATATACCTGCGTACACCATCAAACCCAACGGAACATAATCCACCCATTTACCTATCGCAGGATTGCCTATATCAGGGTTTCCTATATCAGGGTTGCTTTCATCAGGATTGCCTATATCAGGGTTGCCTATCAGAGTTGGTGGCCCGCGGAGCCATTTACAACGGCCCGAGAAACGTTATTAGTCAAAACTAAAAGCCCCTTGCTTCCTTGTCGGGCGAGACCATCGCGCTTGGTGAACGCGCCCTGTCGTGGTCAACACCCCTTTCATGTAGGTTAGGTTTAGATTTAAGAATTTTCTTTTTCGAGTAAATTCATAAATTCAAAATCATCTCAATGTTTCCCTGCGTTATGATTGGTACTGTCTGATATCACGCATGGTGTCATGCCCCCCTCCTCCCCATTCAGATCACCGGGGCAAACTGCCGTGATCAACAATACGGGGTAGTAGGTGTGGGTCGCCCGAGTAATGAAAATATGGCCCGCAACCATATGGAAGGTTTTTGTTGTGGCCCTTGACGCCTGCAAGTTGGACATCCGTGGCCTATATGTCTACGGCCGCACGTCGTCGCACCGTGTTTGAACCCTGCCCCGGGGAGCGTGCGGTGACGGGAGCATAGGTGCGAGGTATGCGGCTCCGGCGACGCGTACGCTCCCCACACGCTCTCACGTTCCGCGCGGAAAAACACGCAAAGGCCGCCTACGCGAGAGCCTTTGTGGGCGCGGCTGCTGTGGCACTCATGGGCGCGACTGTACCGCTGCCGCCGCCGCCACCGCCACCGCCACCGCCGGCGCTGCAACGTGCAGTGGGCGCGTTCACGATTCTACCGGCACGAAATTTGTCTGTAAAATAATTATTCCGGTACCTTACTGTTCTTTTTCTGCCAAGCTAGGATTAAGTGTGAAGCCTGTTTCAATCTCAGTTCCTCGATTCTTCTTTAATGAAATGAACTGAATTGTATTCCATTACTTGCTTAGGTCATGGTTTGAGTAACTCTCTCTCTCTCTCTCTCTCTCTCTCTCTCTCTCTCTTTGTCTCTCTTTCATTCTCTCTTCCTTTCTCTCTCTCTCTCTCTCTCTCTCTCTCTCTCTCTCTCTCTCAATTATCTTTCGTTTGCGATCGCTTTTACCATGATTATATCGCTGGTTTCCCTATTATTGCTTCGCTTCTGATAGTATTTTCATAGCTCATATTCATTAGTGTAAGCTTTTTATTAAAAATAAACGAATGAAAAAAAACTCAATAACATGAAAACACCATTTCCAGGATTGGAGACTTTTAATAGATGATTAGGTAATGTACTTTCTAAATTTCGAGAGATGGTTAATAAACTTATTAATTAAAGAATTTCATTGTTTTCATGTTTCGAGAATTCTTCCGTGATGATTTCTAAAAGTGGGCTTCAGAAAGAGTGCTTGCGGCTTGTGTTTAGTAAGGACCATTTATAGAAAACATAAATTTACAATTGAACTTGAAAAAACTTGTAAAGCAAGTAAAACAACTTAATTCAGAAACACTTTCATTCAATAATATTTTGTGAACACTTTCAGTGTTTGACATCAGACCTGCTGCAACAGGCATTCAGCCCACTTCTCGTCCTCCACCCACAGACTCGCTCGCGTCCGCCCGGCCGGCCGGCAATTACACTCACAATCAGAGAGAGTTCTATATTCCCTGCGTTATAGGCGGGGATGCTGGTCTCTGGCTGGCCGGGTGGGCGGGCGGGCGGGCTGGCTCCCCCTATAACACCCGCAGCGGCGGCGGTGGCGAGCGCGTGGGGGAGGGAAGGAATGAAGGGGGCGAGGGGAAAGTAGGGGTTTGGGGGCATCGCGCGCTCACGCCTCCCAGGGCTTAGGTGCAGGGAGGGAATCGGAGAGGGGTCACGCCGATAACATCTGCCCGCTCGGCCCAACCCTCGCCGCCGCCCCGCCGCCGTACCGCCTTCGCCCACCCTGCCACACCCGGCGCCCCGCTCGGCCCCGCCCCGCCCCTCCCCTCCCCGCCTTCGCCCACCCTGCCACACCCGGCGCCTCGCCTGCCCTCACTTTCGCCATCCCGCCCCCAACTCCCACACCGTGAGCGGGAGCTCAGTGCATCAACTAATGTCACTGCAGTGCCTCCGACCGGGAGACTCATGTTCGAGTCCCGACAGCAGCAGGATTTTTGACACTAGCTTTTCAGCTTGGTCGAATTCAGTCTGGAGGAGAATTCTAGAGGCAGGCTGCTCTGATCGGACGTTTTCTGTGGTTTCACCGATCAACACCAGGCGAATGCCGGAGCAGTACCCTAACAAACGGACCCCGGACCGCGCGCGATCTTTCTTTCCTCTTCTTTGTCCTATCCTCAACCTCACACACACACTAACATGTACTACACTACCACACATGACGGGAGACTGGTCGGGGGCTAGTCGTGGCTGGGGCAGTGCCCTGCTGGTGGGAGATGCCTGGTTAGGGAAAACCCGCTATTCGACGGTAGGTCGATCCCGGATTTCGCCATCCAGAGGGCTAATGACCATAGTAGCTGACGCGCCCAGATTCACTAACAATCAATCAATCAACCGAACTTCCGCCGCTCTCACCAACGCCACTGCCTTGTCCCCCTCGCTCGTCTTCTGGATGCCTCGCTGCAGTAAGCCTGCCCGAGCCGAAACCCCGCGAGCGAACCTCATCGTCGTTGTAACCTCCGCCCTCATCACCGCTGCTGCCCCGCCGTCGACACCTACACTGCCACACCCAGTGGCGGATCCAGGGAAGGGGAGGGGCATAGAGGTCATGCCCCACCCAAAAGCCTAGAGTTTTCCATTGTTATTTCTCTATATTTTGCAAAATTGATTTAAATATTCTTGTTGAAATTATGTAGTTATTTATAAAATAATATTGTATATTATTATACCTACACTATTAAAGTAATTTACAATACAATAACAAATAAGTTTATTATTTTTAAAAATCTATGATATCCCTCTCTAAAATGATCGGCTGGATCCGCCCTAGCCACCTCCTTCACGCGCTCGCTGGCACCACGTCATACGCGACACCCCGCCCTCGTTCTCGCATGCCGCCTCTGCCATCAAACTCGTCGACGACCCAACATTCTCACCAGTTCTGCCCCACCACCTTCGTTATGCCACCCACGCCATTGCCGTCTCTTTCATGTAAGCCAGCGCAAACTGCCACCGCTGTCCGCCCACACCATCTTCTCACCACATCACCTTCATTCGAGAGCCATCACTATCCAAGGACCTACTCTCTTGCGCCGAATCCTAGCCACGTCCTCTAATAATATCATACTGTATGACCTTGCAACCCGTGTCCATTTCCTCGCTGTCACACTCGCCGGCACTGCCTTGTCCCCTCCTGCAACATATCTCTTGTTCGCACATCCACATGTCCAGCGCCAACAACCCCATATCCCCTTTACCACTGCCAGCTATTACCACTATCCTTCATCGCTGTAGCTCCTAATTTCCCTTCACCATCAGGTTATGAGTGTAAACATTATTATTATTATTATTATTATTATTATTATTATTATTATTATTATTATTATTACTATTATTATTAGTCCAAAACTTTCATTGATGACATAAATAGTACAATGCGGAACGTATTCGTTGTATTTCCACTTCTAAAATTATAAAATACACGACCAACTCTGCTATTGTGGATACATAGAGTCATGACTGATTCATGGTTGAAATGTCACTTATTAACGATACGGTGAATAATAGCTCTTCTTTTGTGAAAGATAACAACATTCAACAACGGATTACGATGGTAGAAACATTTCAGACTCTGGAAACAAAAAAAAATGTAAATGACGATCTCAAGGAAAATAAAACATTAACAGCTTTTCTGAAGTGTGATCCTTAATAATATATTTTCATAAGCTGATTCATGTTTGTTTTTATTTTGTCCTTTCCTGCAGTCTCAAATGTGTAACATTTACAAACCCCAAGTGTGAGTGAGTAGATCTTATTTTGTTATTTTACTCTAGAATGCAATTTTTTGACATCCACTAAATAGCTCCTTTCATTTTTCGAGAACCATATTTTAGTCACTAACTTATTATGTTCTCAGTTCATTTGATTTTCGATTCGAATTTACCCAAATAGAATTCCTACTAGCCTTCTAGCGGGGGCTAAATTAACCTCTTGTCGAGCCGTAACTACCGTCCGCCACTCATGGCCTGGGCCAGATATTTTCTCCTGATAAACACAGGTAACGCCTACCTTTATAGGACAGAGGGGCAACGCGATACGATCTGCCCTTGCCGGCCGGCGCTGCCACTGCCCTGTTGCCTCGAATACGGAAGGGCCCGCTCAATGTCGCCCACTTTCTCTCCCCACCTCGCCAACGGTTTTGCCGCCGTCTCTTCCTCGCCTCGTCCACTTCGTCCACCAAGCCTCGACCTAGCGTATCCTACCCCTCGCCTTATCCCCAACTTCCACTTGCTTTGCCGCCACCCCTTATCCCCGCATTCAACCGCCGCCCGCGACTCGCCCGCCCCGCATTCGCGAACCCGCTTCTCGACTCGCCGCGACTCGCCGCGACTCGTCCGCGACGTCCGCGACTCGTCCGCGACTCTCCGGCGACTCGTCCGCGACTCGTCGACTCGTCCGCGACTCGTCCGCGACTCGTCCGCCGACTCTCGCCCCGCGACTCGCGACTCTCGCGACTCGCTGACTCGCCCCGACTCTCGCGACTCTCGCCCGACTCTGCGACTCTCGCCGTCGACTCGCCGTCGACTCGCCCTCGACTCGCCCCCGACTCGCCCCCGACTCCTTCGACTCGCCCCCGACTCGCCCCCGACTCGCCCCGACTCGCCCCCGACTCGCCCCCGACTCGCCCCGATAACCCCGACTCGCCTCGCCCCCGACCGCCCCGACTCGCCCCGGCTCGCTCGCCGTCGACTCGCCCTCGACTCGCCCTCGACTCGCCCCCTCTCCGCGACTCGTCCCGACTCTCCGCGACTCGACTCCCCGACTCGCCTCTCGACTCGACTCTCCGCGACTCCCCGACTCGACTCGTCCGCCCTCCGCGACTCGCGACCCACGACTCGCCTTGACTCGCACCCGACTCGCCCCCGACCGTTCGACTCGCCCCCGACTCGCCCCCGACTCGCCCCGAATCCGCGACTGCCCCGCGCCCCGACTCGTCCGCGCCCCCGACTCGCCCCCGACTCGCCCCCGACTCCCCGACTCGCCGACTCGACTCGCCGTCGACTCGCCCTCGACTCGCCCATCGACTCGCCCTCGACTCGCCCTCGACTCGCCCTCGACTCGCCCTCGACTCGCCCTCGACTCGCCCTCCGACTCGCCCTCGACTCCCCCGACTCAGCTACCTTCCACCTCATCACCATCTTGCCCCCCGCTTCGACAAGTTTCATCCCCATCTTACACCTCATCCCCACGTTCATGCCACCTTCCTCCCGCCTCCTCGCGATCGTCCTGCCAGGCGCTCCTCTCCGTTCCCTCGCCCACGCTTGGCGCTCCCGACACTCCGTCCCGGCCCTAAATTCCTCGTCGTCCAGGGACCCCACCTCAACCCGAAGGGTGACTACCTTCAGGTTGATCCTATTCCTGAGCCACATGCTTACGTTGCATTTTTGTAGGGTTGGACCAGACTTTTAATGCTTTACCACAGCTGAACCGCATGACTAAGCATAGTTTTTTTCCGCTGATGATGAAAATAATGTAAAAGTCTGGTGAAAAATAATTACGAAAAGGAATCACAGCAAATAACATGAAATATATATTGAAAACAAATTCTAAAAGTGTTCTTGTAACTTGCAAGATCTTCTGATGTAAATAAAACTGATGGAAAAAATAAAGAAATTTTCATCTATAGCTCATATTGTGGAGCATGTAATGTTCCATTTGTCTTTAAACAAGAAAATTTTGCGAATTTTAATTTTATTAAAAATTTTAATATTTAGAAAGATTTGGAAAAAATGTTCGTTCATTAACCATTCAAATACTTTTTGTGAAAGGTTTTGAATACTAATGCAATTTTATTTAGAAACAAATGAACAAGCACAAACAAACAAAAATCAATTGATATTTAAAAACGTCGATAGTTTGTGAAAGATATTTTATTAACATCGATATTTTAATTTTGAACATCGATGTTTAGAAACATTAATGTTTTTGGCGATGTCGCTCCCAACTAGAGATGGTAAAAAACATCAATTTTTTAAAACATCGATATTCCACCAGAAACATCGATGTTATGTTTTAGATGTTTTCAGAACGATATATTTTCCAGAAACATCGATGTTTCCAAAGAAAATGTACGTATTTTTTTTGTTTTGAAATGCTTTTTGTACGTAGTAATATCGATAAACAGTATTTTGAACCTTGTCTGTGTGCAATATTGATTACAAAATTAAGATGACAGAATGCTTCAAGACAAAATAAACTTTAAACTAAGATTAGATATCACATCAGATCCCGAACATTTTACTTCGACGATTTATGAATGAAAATTAATAAATAAAATAATAGCAAAACATGATGTGGTGTATTTTTTTTATTTCCTTCCTTACAATCGACTTATTATTACATTACTTATACGTGAACAAACAATAAATGATGGCGGCATTTCAAGTACCTACTCGAATTAAAAATGGAAAGAGGATGAGAAAATGCCATATATTTGATCATATTTAAAACATCGATGTTTTCATCGACTTAGAAAACCTTTCGGTGATGTACCGAAATTTCAATGTATCGATATATTGATAACATTTGTTATTCCTAGACCCAACGCCGTCACCGTCCCCACGACATCTGCAAAACCATTCTCACCACATCCGTCTCCCACTCATTCCCCGCCATCGCTTCCCCGCCGCCGTCGCCGGCGCTTAACCAAGCTAATGACGCTACCCTTCTCGTGCCTTTCTTGCGGGGCGGGGTTCGACCCCCGGGAGCTGCTAAAGGCCGTCTGGTGTACCGTCCGATCAGCACTTTGCTCCTTCACCCTCTTTTTGCTCTTGCAAGCGCCTGATCGTGAATGCTGACGGTGGAGCTGCGGGAAAAAGGCACGACTCCCAGCAATTCTAAATGGCAATTAACTTCGATTTTAAGTTGCCTCATGTGTCCCCGTGGACGTGTCATGAATTGAGGTATTACGTGGGAAAAAGTGAGATGTTACTATTGCTCTGCGGTAGAATGTTCTACGATATTAGTGATAGAATGTAGGAAATTATTTCAGAATTTTCGTCAACCTTGAAACGATACAAAATCAGCTTCACAGTTAAGCAAGTAATTTATTTCCATATTTAAAAATATTTTAAAAATAATTCTCTATTACAACTTTGACATTTATATTTGGTGATGAAAATCCATGATTTCAACATGTCATTTAGAACTGAAATGTCAGTTTTAAATGTAACTGATTTATATATTTAGAAAATACTGCTAGCACATTTACAGTTATTTTGAACTGACACGTCAATTATGCCTGTTGGGAGGTCGATTTGACACATTACAATTTTCAGTAACAATTTAAAATTTTGTGACTCGATGTATCTTTTTCAGAGTAATGCGTTAATACATCATCAGTGATTTTGTATTTTTATGTAATTGTCAAGCACTATTTTAATGAAGTTTCTTCGCTAACACATGCTTATCGTAGAGTTGCAATTTTCGTGTCTCAATTTAAATACGTTCACATTCTCAATTTGCTGAGCAGTACCCCCAAAATATACTGGAATTTCGTTACATTTACCGAAAATATGGTCATCACTGTCAAGAGCCTAGGCAAGTTTTCCCACTTCAAACATTTTGATTACTCATCACTGTGAGAAAATTTCCAATAGTTTGCATGCTAAGGGAATGAAACCGGACATGAAACTTCCAGGAGAACGTCCATTTTTGTTCGGAAATGTTTCTGCCTTTCCGCGATTTTATTGGTCGGAATTCCTGCGCAGGAAGCTTCGGGGATTTCATCCTTCCGTTTCTGAATGTGATAGGTCGCCAAATCGATTTGCATATTTACTACTCATCGTGAACTTCCACCGAAATCAGTACGCGGTTTTCGGAATTCAACATTGAGTAGGAAAATGTAGTCCTTGAAACATCGAAAACACAGCATTTTGAAATGGATTTATTACAAAAACAATAAAAGTTAAGAATTAACAAAACAGATACCGAATTTGGTGATGAGCAGTCCTTTTTCTGGTTCATATATTCCAATACGTTGACAAATTTCTGATTTTAATATAAAATCTCGTATACGTGTTTAGTTTCGTTCTTTAACTTTCACTCATTGAAACAGAGCAGACACTTTTTCATTTATTAGATTGCCTGTTGTCGTATCTATTATCGCAGTTTAATTTCTCATTTATCTGAAAGGTTTACTTAAGGAATTAATTTTATGTTTATTACGCGTTCAACGAATATCCCCGTTATTTTTGTTAAAACCGCGTTATTAAATCGAATTCACTTGATCAAAAAGTATTTCAAAAGACCTCAAAAGACTTCGTAATGAATTAAGCTGAGACCAATGGAAAAGCGATAATGAACGAACGATTCTCGATGATCGAACGCCGGAGAATATTTTTCGCCCTTTCTCCGCCTCCGTCCCCGCTGCGCCCCCGCTAGGGCTCTGTGAGATTCGGGAAACTTCCCGGGGGAGGTGGAGAAAGGATTGGGAGGGGGGATGCAGAACTTCTCATTCAAACACCCTAATAGTTTCGGAACAGCGGACAAATATTCCGAGCGAAGATTTCGTCCAACTCAGCGAAAAGTTCGGTGGAGGGGGAGGACGGCTTCTCAGTCGCTGAGGACATTTCCGCGAGGATCGCATCCTTCGGACGTTTGAGGAGCAGCCTTCGCCATCCTCACCGTGCTCACTGGGTTAGTTATCCTCGTCGGTAGTTCTGGCTCACCCTACTAGCTTGGTCCAATGATCTGCTTCTCTCAGTCATTTCCGATTTAGCTATCAGTCCTGACGTCCTCGTTTTTCTTTTCCATTGAACTACAATGGTGTTCTTCACCGCCCTCGACATCCTTATTGTTACTGACATATTCGCCAATTTCCCTAAAACCACACTATTACTAATTGCCTCAACTATCCTTACAACTTCGCTGTCCGCTAATTTCATTTAGTCAATCAATTCACTCTGTCTTCGCCAACCGCAAACCTTCCACCACTATTTTTTCTGCCTTTCCTCAGTCTCTTTGTTCAAGCTCTACTTTACAAAGAACTAGTATAAAAGTAGGATTTTTTAGAATAAAAAGAACTTCCATTGATCAGAAGTCATAAACAAACATTTTAAACATCTAAAATAACTCAACCAAAGACTTGAAACTACGTCAAAACCACAACTTCGTAGTTAACGCGTTCTTCATTAAGGTGGGATTTTTTAATTTTTGTAAGTCCTAGTGTTCCGTAAACTTTTTATAATTGCGTCCTACACCTTTAAAACGACTGGGTTGCCTTTGCCGTGGACACCCCTTTCCTAAAGGAATATTCTCACCATATCTTCACATTCTCATCCATTCTGTCACCGCGTTCAGGAGGGGGGCCCTCCGATTCCGGGATTCTCGAATCCCCTTCCGGCCCCATCGTCTTTACTGCCTGCAATAGTCCCGCAAAATCGTTTCGTCCTGCCGTCACGGCGGTCTTTTCCTACGTCATGAGCTCTACGTCACGATTATTGCCGTAGCCACTGTAGCTGTCGCAGCTGACTCCACCCTCACCACATCCTGTGACTTCATCTCTTCCCTCAAACACGCTCTTCTTGTTCTTTAGACTTCTTGCTGTTTTCACTGTCATGTTTTCGTCGCGACTGTTCATCGCTAAACTTACGTCACGATCATTACCTTTGCCGCTTGTTGTCTCGAGAGTCTTAGCAATTTTTGCTGTAATATCGTATTCCCTCCCTTCTACAACATAACCTTTCCGTGTTAGTCGTCTGGGATTTTGTTCTTTATCCTCCTCGGAGTTGTTGTTTCGCCACATTGTCTTCACAATTGACGGAGATTACTTTTTTTTTTTGTTTTGATTTTGAGTCTGAAAATATTTTATGAGGGTTTGAGGGAATGTGTGCACTGACAAAATCGTCAGATTGTAAGAGAACATAATTTCATATTACCTGTTGTGCAGCAATACATTTAATCGCAAAACCAAAATGATCCATGATACAATATAATCGTAAACGTCTTTTTGTTATCAGATAGCATTTATATCTATTTTTGGCTTCAGTAACATGCAAAAGAAAAAAATTGATAAGACATTGATTTTTGTCCAAATTGATCAAACATTGATTTTTCTCAAACTGACAAATAAATGCATTTATTGAAAAAAATTGTTCTCTTAGTTTCTTTGTTAAGTGCCAATTATCTTGACTTTAAATGGTAGAAACGAAGATTTTCAAAGTTAAACCTCAAAGGTCCCGACCTCCGTCCAGCCATCGTCCTCGATGCCGGCACCACCATTTCGTCACCACCTCCGCCACATTGCGGCATTTTCGACCCCGAAATCCCCTTTGCTACCGTCACCGCTGCCACCGCCACCACCGCAGCCACCGCTGCCACAACGCGGTATCACCAACCCCGACCCTGAAACCGCCGCCACTGCTACCGTCAACATCACCATGGCCACCTCCATCAGGTCCAACTCCACTGCCGCCGCCACCGCCACTGCCACTGCCACCGCCACTGCCACTGCCACTGCCACTGCCACCGTCACTGCCATTGTCAATGCCACCGTCACTGCCATTGCCACTGCCACTGCCACTGCCACTACCACTGCCACCGCCACCGCCACCGCCACCGCCACCGCCGCCACCGCCTGCGCCCACCCGCCAACGCCAACGTCGCGTCAGCGTCAACGTCAGCGCCACCACCACCGCCGCCACTGTCGCCGCCGCCGCCGCCGCCGCCACCGCCACCGCCGCAACCGAAACCGCAACCACGCCAGAAGCCAACGCCAACGCCAACGCCACCGCCGCGCCACCGCCACCGCCACCGCCACCGCCACCGCTAACCGCCAACGCCATCGCCACCGCCACCGCCACCGCCACCGCCACCGCCACCGCCGCCATCGTCACCACCGCAGACGCTACCGCCGCCGCCACAGACGCCACCGCCGCTCGCAAGCCACCTTCCAGCTCTTTCCGTACCGCCCCGTCTGCCTCAGCCTCCGCCACCCTACTCGCAGCCAGCCAGCTCTTTCACCGCCGCCGCATAATCTCGCTCCTGAACCCCCGCACTCCAGCCCGCCACCGCGCCGATTTCCCCGTCCTCACCAGCGCCACCGCCGCACCGTCGACGGCGCCCATCACCGTCGTCGCCGAGGAGACCGGAAGGGCGAATGACGCAGTTCCGGCTCGGTCATGGCGCGCGCGCTCGCTCGCATCCGTTGCATAAGCGTCGTATTTATCCGCGCGAATTCGAGACAAAACCGGAACCTTCGCCCGAAAAATGTGGGTCGCCTCGCCGGGCCGTGCTGTGCCGCGCCGCGTAGCTCCGAGCGGCGCTCGGAATTGCTCCGGTCTCGCTGCGCCATTAGCATGCGCTAGGCTCCGCGTCTAACGTTCGCGGAATATGTAAGCAAGTAAATATACGGCTGAAGGCGGCGGCGCGCGGGCGGTTCTTCGGAGACCGGCGCGAAGGGCGGGGGTGAGAGACCGTCGTTTCGGAGGAGTGCGGGTGGAAAGCGTGAGAGGGGATGAGAGGGTCATGCAGAGGAACGAAGGCGCGCCATCGCTTGCACTTAAAGTCTTGCTGCGGGAGAAAGACGGGGGGGGGGAGTGAAAGGGAGGAAGCAGTGTGGTTGGTTCTCCGTGATTCTAGGCGCGTCAAATACTGAGGTCATTAGCTCCGTAAGTGCAGTGCGTGTTTTTTTTTATCAGGAGGTAGCGGTGATCTTCCCCCGATGGATGGCGAGATCCGGCGCCGACCTACTGTCGGCTAGCGGGGTTTATCCAACCAGGTTTTCCCACCAGCGAGGCACCGCCCCAGCCGGGACAAGCTGTAAGCTCCCGACCGGTCTATCGACAGTTGTGATAGTGTAGTGCATGTTAGTGTACGTGTGTGTAAAGGGGTGAGGATAGGACAAGGAAGGGGAAGGAAATATCGCGCGCGGTCCGTGACCCGTTTGTGAGGGTACCTCTCCGGCATTCGCCTAGTGTTGACCGAAGGGACTGCGGAAAACCACTGATCAGAACAGCCGGACTCTCTCCAGACAGTGACTGAATTCGACCTAGCTGAAAAGTTAGTGTCGAAAATCTTGTCACTGTCGGGACTTGTGTTTTTAAAATATTGCTCGTGAATGTTCGACGTGTTTGTCTGAAACTATTTGTTCTTGCATAAAATAAATGAGTTATAACTAGAGCAAGTTCAAATAATATATTCCTCTTACATTATATCTTTTTTTAGAAATGGGCAAATGGACACTCTTGCAGTTGTTATGTGTGTGCTTGAAATGTATGCCTCATATCTTTAGTAAAGCATCACACACATTGATAAAAACGCTTTGTAGATTCTCCACGGAAAAGCAAGGTCATGGAGTTTTGCATACGGGTGAAGATAGAGAGATGGGTGAGAAGGAGGTGAAAGGGGAGAGAGAATGATGCGGAGGAACAAAGAGATCCCTTGCTCTTAAAGTCGAGATGCTCAAAGGCAATGGGATGGGTTGGGGAAAGAAATAAAGGAAAAACCTCTTGTGACATTAATGCAGGATCTCCGGACGTCAGTGAAAGAGTGAAATGATTTTGAAAGTAAAAAGGCGCATGCATGTTTTAACAATACTGTACAGATTGCTGATTTTCAGACTGGCAAATCTGATAAAACGTGTTGCCATCCGGTACCTTGCTCTTTCCCCAAAACTGCCTGTACATTGTGGCAATTGAGAATGAAATAATAACATGAATACGTACTGTCAGTAAAAAATTAGACGTGTTGATGAAAATCGAATACCGAGTAATCGGATGTATTTCCATAGAAGGTGAGATTAGGGATAGAAGAGGTCTAAAAGTCAAAGGAGATAAAGAGAGATTTGACCCAATACAGATACACGAAATAAGAAGTTCGTTAACTTGGTTCGTTCTTAAAATATAAAATGTACTTCATATGAACACCCACCACAGACTTGTCAAGTAATGAAACTTCGCAACATCAGTAATTTTAGTAAACATCAGTTCATCTGTGCACTTACACAGGAATGTCAACTTTAATCGTGTTTATGCGTTCTCTTTAATTTTATATACAATTACACGGAATAAAATGAGATGTAATAGCAGAATTTGCTGGAGATACCGGGGAATAAATTTTATCTTTATAGATTAATTATATGGTTTTTAATTTATTGTAATTAGAATTCCCAAATAAACATAACATTCTTCGTTTTAATTTGGTTTATTTTAGCGTAATTCCATAGAATAAAAGAGAAAGCATATGAAACCTTTACAAAAAACAAAAATAAAATAAAATTTGAAAAAATTCACGTACCAGCTCAATTTAATTCTTCCTAAATGTTACCAATTCTCTCTTTCTAACCGCAACCTCCCGCAGGCAACTCAATACCAGATTTTCAACGAAATTTAGGTACGTCTCTACAGTTTCTTGCTTTGTCGAGCACCATTCATAACGGCCCCATCCAATAGTGAAGGGCACATTATTAGCTATCGCAGTCGCAAACTGAACACATTTTATACTTCGCTGAACCACCATTTTACGCTTTTTCGAAACGATCCTCCCGCCGCTCGCCCAGCCATCATTCAGTCGTGAAATACAGTCACGCCCCTCGCGGTGTAAAAATGATGGCAAGTCAATTGCCGCGCGCGACCTTCAGATCACAAGTCGTCTCTGAGCCGTGCGTTCGCCAAGTGCAGGCCCACCCGTTCACACTCTTCAGAGAAATCCCCGCAGCGAATCTCATCAAGAGTACCATGGATGCCGGATTGTCCATTCCAGGTAGATAGCTACGTCAAATTCTGGCTGCTCTCTGGAGGAGAATTCTAGCGGCCGGCTGCTCTGATCGGTACTTCTCCGTGGTTTCTCCACACCAGGCAAATGCCGGAGCAGTACCTTAACAAACGGGACACGGACCGCGCGCGATCTTTCCTTCCTCTTTCTTATCCTATCCTCACCCGATACTTACACCCACTTACTCTTACATGCACCATGGTATTATTCATGCCAGAAGAACGATCGGGAGCTTTGAGTCTGTCCCGACTGGGGCGGTGCCCCGCTGGTGGAAGATACCTGGTTGGGAGAAACCCCATTAGGCGAGGGTAGATCGGCGCCGGATCTCGCCATCCAGCGGGGGAAGATCACCGCCACGTTCCGGGGGAAATCATTTTCTACACTTGCCAGACTAATGACCTTAGCGGTTGACGCGCATGGAATCACTAATCAATAAATTAAAAAATTCCCTTACTTAAACTCACTTCTACTTACATGAAGTACACACCACACTTGTCGGAAGCTTAGAGCTTGTCCGGGCTGGGGTAGTGCCCCGCTGTGGGAGTTACCAGGTGATCAGATACATTCTTCTCAATTAGATATGAACGGTACTTGTCAGTATTCAAGAGGGAAAACCTTCTAGGGCCCCCTTGTATGATTACGAATTACTACTGTTTTTGTAAGCTCAAGAGGATAATTATCACACAAATATGATTCGAACCCTCGGTTCTTCCATTGGAGAAACTTATTGTTTTTCCTTTTCTAGATAGTCTCTCCTCACTCTCTCGCTCACTTCATTCCTCTTTTCATCTCCTCTACTTTTCCCCATTACTCTCTTACTAATTTATTCTCTTCTATTATGTCATGCCCATTTTGTTCCTACGATGCCCACTCACTCTTTCTCTCTGCATTTCAAAATACGACATATTATCATTTCACGCACACTCTACCTATCCCATTCTCACTCCTTCTTACATGTTTCTTGTTCTTCAATTTTGTCTCCCTCTGTAATTCAAAATTTTCCTTCCTTTTTCTCCTTACTTCCATCCCCTGTTTTTGACCGATTTCTTTTTTCTTTCATTTCGTCTCCTCTCTCCCTTTCATCTTCTTCTTTCAACACACATTAATTTTCTTGTTGCTTTCGTCTCTTTCACCTTGCTTCGGGCATCGTAGCCTCATATTCTCTTCCCCGCCCGCTCCACCCCCCGCCCCGCCCTGCCCCGCCCCGCTCCGCAACGCCTTGCTCCAACCTCCCCTCCCCGCCAATCCCCACCCCATCCCGCCCTGCCCTGCCCTGCCCCTCCCCCTCCCGCCCTGACCCACCCCGCCCCGTCCCGCACCGCTCTCACCGCCCCGTCCCGCTCCGTTCCGACCCGCAGCGGCGGCCCAGCCGCTTCTTTTTTAATAACGCCGCGCCGGATAACATCGCGCCGGCCGCGATCCTCTCGGTGGCCGCCCCCTGATGGATAGTAATGGCGGAGACATTTTTGGCCCGGTTCGCTTTTAGGGATTTGGCCGCGAGACCTGTTTCACCGCAAATGGGCACGGGCCGCCCGCCTGCCCGCCTGCCGGACGCTGCCCTCTCCGGAGGCCACAGGACCAGCACGAGCCCCTCCCCCACCCCCCGCGGTCCTTTCCATGTAAAATCCGTTTCACGCACGAGGCCGCAGCCAGTGCCTGGGGTGCCACGTGTACGAGGTCTTCTCGCCCGGTGCAGTTGCGGAAAACCGAACTAATCAATTGATTGATTCATTATTTTCGTTGCGAACTCGTCAGCTGGTGCTACACATCCGTTTAAGTGTAGTGCAATTTATATACCACGAGATGCTGGGTCTTCTCGCGCGCCAGGACGTAAGATCCGGTGTCGACTTACAGGTCGGTTCGCTGCGATTGCCCCCTCCCGCTACCTCTACTGGTGAGACACCGCCCGAGCCAGGACAAGTTGTAAGCTCATGACTGGTCTCTTGACGTGTGGGGGTAGTGTAGTGCTTATAAGCGTGTGTATGTCAGTGTGTGGGTGAGTGAGAGAGAGAGAGAGAGAGAGAGGGAAAGGAGGGAGAAGAAGGAAACAAGGAGAAGGGCAAGAGCATGTGCAGTACATGGCTTGTTTGTTAAAGTACTTCCCCCCGTATTCACCTCGTACTGCTCAAAGAAACCATGTATTGATCGGAGGATATTAAGCGGTCGTTGAAAACCATGAAGAAACGTCAAGTGAATGCAAAAGGGTGTACGTTTACTGGTTTCTTCAAACGTGTTGAATATATTGAACTTTTTCTTCAAATGTTTGAACATTAGAATTTTTTAAAATTTCAATTAAACTATTTATCTCTAATTATATTTTAGGAATCATTATTTCTATGTACCAAAATTTGCATTTCAACATTTAAAGCATAACAAAAGACAATAATCAATTACAAGTAACAATTAATTATAGAATAACAATTAATTAAAATTAAATTCCTGTAATAATTTGCCATGATTTTTAAATAAATACCAGTAAGCAAAATTAATGGTGAATGAAATACAGGTGTAATACTCTTAATTCAGAATATCCAATCAATCATGCGAAAATGTCGATTATATCACTGTATCTCATCCGGTAGATTAAAAGTATATGCCACTTTTTCATTCGTCAAATTAAGGGATGTACTAATTCAAACATTATCTTGCAAAGAAAAATACTTCCTTTCCTAGCCTCTATTAACTTGTTTTTAAAGGGGAAATGGGAAATGAAATAGTTATAATTCCCTGTCGAAAATCATCAACTAGAATTTACAAAAACAATGGTGAGCGAACAGAATAACAAACGCACTCATTACTTCATAAGAGTACATCATATATCACATTCACTGGTCTTTGTCAATTTCTGCAAATATTTGTACAGCGGGAATGGCTTCGCTTTTACAGATCTTCTAAAATATAATTTACCACTTACGTCTAATATAATGCTAATACACTTGTAATGTAATAAAAGGTATGTTATGTAAGTCTTATGTATGATTCCGTTTTGGAAGGAATTATAAGGAACAAAGCGGGTGCTTGTATAAAACAGCAATCACATAATATATTCATGTTGAGATAAAGGAAGACTGACACTGCATTTGACAGCAAATTCTATTGTACAGAATTTCCAAATGTATCCGGAATTTGAATCCTAGCCTTCGGTGTAGGAAAAGCGCTTTAAACTATACTACATGCGTCGTCCTAATGTGGCTTTTTAATAATATGAACCCTCTCTGATTCGAACGAATTCACAGTTAATGTGTCCTTAATCCTTATTCCAGAAAATGTAAATTTTATGCAATCAGCTTAACTGATAACATTTTCACGAATAATTAAAATTCGTTTGTTCTGCATTATAATAATTTAGTGCACGTCTAAACGTCTTACATTTGTTTCATAACTACGAAAATCTCCATTTAGAAGTTCTTTCTGAATAAGTTTTTAGTGCAATGAACAAAATTCAATCGTTCCTTTCACGTACCTGTTTTCTCTTTCATCTCTTTTCGCGGAAAATCTCGTAGTAATTTTCACTCACCTGGTCCGAGAATAAAAGCAATTAAACTGCAATTGCCATTAACTGCAGTGTTTTCCTATTCAGTTACCTGTAATTAGAAAATTCCTAGTACAAAAGCACGTGTGCAAATGTACAAAACCCAAAGTGCTTTAAGAGATGACAGAAATGTAATGGAATTTGGAATTAAACCCTGAGTAAAGATATTTTCCACTCCAAATAGCAGTAAAGATAGATCTTTAGAAAAAAGCTTGATTTCATTTACGTTGACAAGAGACCAATTTATGATTGTTGAAAGAACAATTATTTTGCTCAAAACTTGAAAAATTCCAAGTTGCTCTCGGAAAGAGAAGTAGGAGTATATATCAACTTTGCGAGATTCAGAAAACTTATCCTCGCTAACGTTCGACTTGGACTGATATATAAGCAGACTAAAAATGTGCTTAGTGGTCTCTTGATAGGAGGCTCCAATTATTGTTTTCAACAAAATTGTTTATTTACTCATAATACACAAAAATGTTCACTATTTTGTTAATGTTACACAAAATATAGATATAAATATAGATTATATTATTTCAAAAAAAATGCTGTAAAAAAGTGTAAACGAAATTTATTATGAAATGCAGATGCATAACAAACGTATTTATTATTTGAATATTAAATTAGTAAACTAAAATGTTTTAGCTTCGTTCCCTTATTCATTTTAGTTATATATATTAAATATTTTAAATATTAACCTAAACCTTTCCCTAAACCATATGTCTTGAATTCTGAATATAGAAACAAACGAGCGTTTTGGGAAAGAATTGTTAGCAAAATATTCACTCCGAGCAATAAAATCTAACCTTCATATTTTTAATATTTTTCTCTTGAAATTATAGTGTTATAAAGCGTCCCACTAACACAAGAAACCACCACAGAGAGAAACTCAAGACATGAATGTATCTTCGGAATATTGACCTCCCCAAAATATTGAAAAATTCTAATACCATTTGTATCCATGACGTAATAACAACTCAATCATAGCTGAAATTTTACAAATGGAGATAAGTCCACGTGTAACGAACCAATCATTACAACAAAACGACAACAAGCACACAATCTGTACAAGACAGCTGCCCGCACGTAAAGATTCTCAAAAACAACATACCACCGTAACAACGGTTATATATCATTTCTTAATACTGTTATATTCTAACGATTTAACGCATACTAAGAGGAACGAAAATCACTTTAAAAAGCTAGCGTCCGTCAAGTATTTTACAGTCTGCTGACCATTAGGAACAATCATAACGTAAGAGTTGTAGCTAGAGATGACGAATGAGAGTATTCCTCTAAGGAAGTGTTACGTTATTGTTTTCTTTTAGGAAAGTGGTATTACGAAAAGTATAGAATGACACACTGTCGATTTCACAAAAAATGATTTTGGTTTATCATTTGCTTATATTAGTCTAAAGACTTATTAACCATAATTAAAACCATCAATTGGGTCAAAAGTTGAAGCGGGGTTCTCGGGGTCGTCGTGTTTGGGTACGCGAAGTACCAATGAAGCAGTTTCACTACTTAATATAGTTTTCAATACTATTAAATTTCTCAAAATCAATTTTTGAAGCCACTATTAACCAATCATTTAAAAACCTCTAGAAAATCCAGAACACACTTATTTATCCAACAAAGTTCTCCTCACCACAACAAACAACGTTAACAACCGTTACGATATTTTCTTAACCAGAACCAACAATGGCAACAGTTGAAGCGCACGACCCGCTGTTCGCTGTGTATCGACGCGCGAACCCCCCTCCCCTCCCTCTATCTCTTCCTCCCTCACGCAATCTCCCTCTCCCTCTCTGTTTCCCGCTCGCGCGTGGCGTCGCGTCGCGTCGCATCGCGGCGAGCGACAGCAGCGCTGTTTGAACAGGTGCGGCCGCGTAACGAACTTCTCGAGCGCTCGCGGCGTGGCGCGGCGCGGTGTGGGGCGGGGCGGCGCGGCGCGGTGTGGTGTGGTGTGCTGCGGCGGTGCGGTACGGCGTGGCGCGAGCTGGGGTTGAAGAGTTTGACAGATTGGCAGCGGAGGTTCGCGGTGAATATTAACTAATGGACGGCTAGCGTCGGCTACCACGCCGCACCGCGCTGGGCTTCGCAGCTGCCATTGCGAGGCCTCTACGCTGCGCGGGGCTGAGGTCAAATATTTTGCCTCTCCGTCGTCATAAATGCTGACGTCATTAAATGAGGGGTTGAGAATGCAAGTGGAGTAAGTCAGTTTGACCTAATCTATCAGAATAAATGGATTTGCATTTGATGGTACTATCAATTCTGTTGCCCGGGAAATTATGTTTTCATATAATTTCATCATCATGTGTTATATCTGCGCCATCAGTCTTAAAACTAGTTTGAAATTACTGTTGCTTATATGTTAAGAATGTATGTGAAACTTTTTGTTCTAATGCAAATCCCTTTCTCTTAATATACTATGTCCAATTGACTTACACCACTTGCATTCTCAACCCCTCAAATATCACTGATTATTTGACATCAATCGCAGTAAACTAGTCTGCTCACCTAACTCTATTTCAAGAATTGTATGTGAAGAAATGTTTCTACATTTAGACAAAAGTTTCTGCGATATTGTGAACTCAAATGTTCGGGCATCGTTAGTTTTATTTTGCAGTTAACAATGTATGGTCTAATTTTAGGAATAAGTAAAGATGAGAAAGGGAAATCACGAACGGTTGAGGAATAATAAAAGTTACAATTTGTAACTACACGTTGGAGACTCAGTAAAACGAAGGATCAAAGATGTTTAATAACGAACTACAAAAAAATAGCTTATGTGTAAGTTGAAGATAACTATCTCAAATTTTCAATTTCGAAATGCCTTTTCATATTCTAAAGAGTTGGTTACTTGTATTTTCAATGACCCGTCAACCAAAAGTGATTGTCCGAAATAGTTTTGTAGTTTAGCGATATAGACGATTGTCTGCGTTAATAACTTCGTCCATTCTAGGTTCTCTTTAAATTAATGAACTTTGAATTCGCAGTTCAACACTATGTGGACAAAGGATAATAAGCTTTGCAATATATAAAATGAATTAATTTCAGATTTCACCTAGTTTCAGTGTTTCTATTAAACACACATTGTTTCTATTGAAACATTCACAATCAAGAACAATATAGGTACGAAACGAACTTATTTGGAGAGCTTGTTGTTCCAACTTAGACACTTCATGAAAACTCCATAGATTGATGAAGTTGTGTTCCAATAACCTCGAACAAATGAACGTCTAGTTTTCTGCTATTCTCTTTCCCTCCCACATCTCGCCATTACTTCCCAGTGTTTTCAAAACGATTGATTTAGCGTCAGGGCACTGCGGTTTGGACAACGCGTTTTCGTTGATGTGGTAAAGATTTCCGGTTATCGCTAATGTTGACGTTTTATGTGAGATGATTGGGATAGTGGGACTCACAGTGGGTGTGTCCAGGCATCCAGAGGCACGAGCAACGGTACAATGTGTCAACAGAAGTAACTGATTAGAAAGAATGAGAATGTTTAGAAAGCTCTGTTGTACTTCGCACCTTGAAAATGTTTGTATGCTGATTCAAACAAAACTATCTTCATACTTGGTCCCGGAACGCCAGAGACATATCAAGAATTAAGTATCGATAAGGTCGGTGACGTGTACTAAAGATTTCTTCGTAACTTTTGTATATTTATTGGTTGTATGTAAATAATTGTAGAAGCAAAATAATTAACGCAGCGGTATGGAAACATTTTTAATTAAAGATTGAATTAAATTAAAAAAGTTGTATGGGGAAAACGAAAAAAAAAAAAGTTTGCGCGAGGTATTTAGCGGTCGTGAAATGAAGACTAATCATTCCCATTTAACTTACATTACAGGATTTTGCCCCCATTAAGTTTCGATAGTTCCAATGTGCCTAATATAATTTTGAATGAATAGCAAAAGTCTAGTCATCCGTCGAAAATCTAAACCGGACTCTAAAAAATCAAGCTTATTAGCATTGATTGAATTTCACAATTCATCTATCATGCTTGTTAGAATTGACTTTTTTACTTTCATAAAACTGCGTTTTTAGCTTTAATGAATAACTCGCTCATGCGGTATTCACAAATTTAATTATCAACAGACAAATTAGTCCATTAAATTCCAAGTATTTACCATGATTTATCAGGCCATTTAAATTTGATCGTTGCATTGGCACCAGCATCAATTTTATACATAATACAAATTTGTGCGCCCTAGGCAACAGCGAAGGCAGTTGGTTCAGCAACGACATTCTTTACTTTGAAGCAATTGTTTCAAGTATTTTTGTTCCGAAAAACAGAACCTTATTTTTGTCTTGGACGACAAAACTTTTTGCAAGGCAATTGCTTCAGAGAGAGGTTTGAGAGTTATAATTTGTTGTCTGGCCCTTTCCTACAACGAAACTTGGAGACTTTACCGATGTCAAAATTAACCGTTCGATCAAAATCATGTTCGATAACAAACAACAAAAAAACACGAACTCAGATCACCATAAATTGTTTCTACAGATAAAATATTAAAGAAAAATACATAATTAAAAAACCACATATTCAACGGCAAAAAATTATTTTTCGTTTGCCTTTTCAAGAACGCAGACATTTAATTCCTTCCTGATATGACAGAAATTTATACCAAGTTCGGGCGAATAGCTTAACTGAGTTCTTGGAGCTCTGGCTGCTTCTTGGAAGGAAAATGAGTCACTGTGCCCCGACCTGTCTGTCGGACAGTTCGAGAGGCAGCAGGTAAGCTACGTTTTGTTCGGAAAGACGAAGCACCTGTCAGCTTTACTTAGAAGGCGCATTAGTGGGCAAAGATCCAATGGCACACCCGCTTCCGAAAGTTTGGGTGCTTAACGGCTTGCCGTCTCCATGAACAGACTGAGTTGTGGATCCCTGAAATATTCAATGGGGAGCGAGTTTACGCTAACGAGAGATTGATAGGAAATGCTCAGTTTGCGTATGTCCTGAGAATAGTACGTTGTGCTCAATGGGATCCCGTAAAACTTTTCTTTCGTTTCATTGTTGTCTCAGTTCCTTTTATTGCATATTATAATTATATAATCTGGTATTCACATTGGTATTATATAATGTGGTATTTAGTACCGAGTTCAAGCTTTTATTTTGTTTTTTATCTTATTAATATCTTACTAGTTAAATGCCAAATAAATCTTCCATTATTTTAGAGACCGTACTTTTTTGTTTCGTTTGGTGCATGATTGAATTGAATTATAAATACATATAGATTAATAGATCTGAATAAATTAAAAGTACTTATTCAATAAACATGTATTATAATTATCATGGTTACTATTATAATGCAAAATATAAATGGGATAATGAGCTCTACAACTACATTGGTTCCTACTCAAAAGCACACATTTCCATGTGCACTCTCCCGTTGAAGTGCTCCGTAAATATTGCCCGTATTTTGTATTGAATTATAGGAATAAATGATCGCTTTAAGGACGTTTTCTGTTTCACTACATTACACAAATTGGAATTCACATCCATATTGAAATTTACTAATATTTACTCAGAAACAAACAAACATTGCGATCCTTTTGAAGAGTTATCAATCAAACATTTAACTGCAAATGTCACGAAAGACTAATCCTTTCAATATGTACAGTATTAATTACGAAATGTTATTTAAAATTCAGAAACTTGTGTCCAGCTATTTATAATTTTCAAAAACATTCAAAAAACTTTCATGAAAACAGACCAGTAACCTCAAACTGGTGGCACCAAAGACTTTCCATACGTTCTTTTCCTCCTGAAGAAAGGGGAAGAAAGGTCATTTCTCCTCGCTAGTTGTTTTCTTCCTTGTTTTCATTACATCCGACTGCATAAGATTTGTAATATAACTCCGGAAGCAGACAATGGGAAAGGAGTAGGTTTCACTTTCTGTCGTGTCTGCTCTCTTCTTCTACGTCGTCTCAACTTTGCCAGAGCCAGTGCGTAGAGACGGCCGAGGGACGACGCGACACGGCGCGGCGAGGCGAGGCAGGACGAAAAAGAGAGGGAAGAGGCAAAAGAAAGAGGATGGGCAGAAGACCGGGCTGCACGCTAAATTAAATTCATGGGTACCGGCGACTCGACCGCCCTCGCACTGTGCTGGCTGCACGCAGTTGCTGTGCAGTGGGCGGGCCCTTTACTTGTTCGAGAGCAAATTGAAGAATTTCTCTCGAATTGATTGATTAGTGTTTGCGGGCGCGTCCACTGATAATTTCATTAGTCCCGTAAGTGAAGTGCATTTTTTATCGCAGGTGGTGGCGATTGACCTACCTGTCGGCTAGCGGGATTTTCCCCAACCAGGTATCTCTCACCAGCTGGGCACTGCCCCAGCTGGGACATGCTCTAAGCTCCTGACCGATCCTGACCGGTCTACCGGCGTGTGTGGTAGTATAGTGCATGTAACTGTAAGTGTGTGTAATTAAGCGTTGAGGATAGGATAAGGAAGGGAAAGGAAAGATTACGCGTGGTCCGTCTGAGTTCGACCTAGCTGATAGCTAAGTCAGTGCTAGGTCAAGCAAGTGTCGAAAATCCTGTCACCGTTGGGACTCGAACCTAGCACCTTCAGATCAGATGCACTGTAGTGACAACAATTAATGCCCTAAACCACCTAAGTCGATACTTGTCTCAAAAATGATGTTCTATATCAATTTCCATTTGTGTTATAGTTTCACGCATCAACATATTTTTATGACGCGTCTTCATCATGCTGCCAAATATTGTGTGCACAAAATGGCGTTTCTCTTATGTTAACTGTATCCAAAAACGCTTCAACTTTTTCTTGAACTATAAAGGAGAATGGTAATAATTTTTCTCTCCGAAATATTGGATTTCTTGAAGATATATCACTTTGGAAATAAGCTCTTCAATTTCGTCTCCGATATTTTTTTAATCCACTGATATCATGAAGAACGTGAGCACATTTTGAAACAGATTTTCCACTCATCGTTTTTCACAAACGAAATTCGAAGGTGAATTTTTATTTTATTTTACATTCACTTTTTTTCTTGATTCCTCATGACAATTCAGTTTGATCAGTCTGTCATAAGCAAAGTGAAATACAGGGAAATGATTGATGTCATAAAGAATCATGTAAACTGGTATTTAATATTAATAAAAGCCTGAAACACCACATGCAGAAAAGTGTAGAATGTGACGTAGTGAACCGAATTCTTAGGAGGTATTAGGGGTTGGAGCTCATAAAACAAAGGCGAACTGCGGTATATCTGTAATTCTTAAAGACTTTTTCACAGATTATCCCAATATTATGGGGGGGGGGGTTACGCCTTCTACCGCTGGCTCATGTGTTCGTTTCCAGACTGCTCCACATGCAATAAGTGAGGGATATAGCGAGATTCCGGCAGATTTTCTTGCAGATTTCCCGTTTCCTCTTCCTTTCATTCTACCACTGCTCCGTCATCATTGGCCTCATTATCAACCGCGAGAGGTGGCTCAGGGCATCAACTGCCGTGCCTCTGACTGGGAGATCTAGGGGCCCTTCCTCTTCCTTGTCCTTCCCTCACTTACACACACATGCACTACACTAACACACAAGTCGGGACACCGGTCAGGAGCTTAGAGCTTGTTACATCTGGGGCAGTGCCTGAAGGGAGATACCCGGTTGGGAAAACCCCGTTAGTCGACGGGCAGGTCGGCACCGGATCTCACCATTCACTAGGGGATAATCACCACCAGTTCCCGAGGAAAGCAAAACATGCATAACACCTACTGGACTAATGACCTTAGCAGTTGACGCGCTCGGAATCATTAACCAATCCATTAGTCAAAACCTCGTCATCGACACCGCTATCATCTACACATTAGGTCACTCATGCCTGAATAGTTAATGGCCAAATTGCATTGTGCCCCTCGAAATGTGGCGTCGTGCGCACTGTACGTCGGCGCCGTCTGGGCGCACGCGTGGGCGGGAGAGGGGGGTGAGAGGGGGTGAGGGCAGTGGGCGCGAGGCGGCCTCCGAGGCGCAGCAGTTGAGTAATAGCGACCGAGCTGCCCTGCCCTTGCTCCGCCCCGCGCTGCTGCGAGAAATTCGCCCGGAAATTTTCTTCGCGGGTGGTGGGGGGGGGGTGAGGGGGAGGAGGGAAGGGGGAGAGGCAGGCGAAACAAGCGACTCGAGCGGGAAATGTTGCTGAGTCCGCAGCCATCTGACCGTAGAGGACACCGCGCGGTGGTTGCTATGAGCAAGTGGATGAACAGGACGCGTAGTCTTGTTTTTCGGAAGGGGGCGTGGAGGGGGATGTGCGTGAAGAGGTGGTTGCTGGTTGGTTGTCACTATGAAGGTGTTTTGATATCAAAAATTTTGCGTGTTGCATTTTCAAGATCTCAAGAGAGGGATCATCAACAGTTCGGTGCATTACAGTTCATTACTTCACGGCATAAAGATTGAGTCTTTATTTCGAATTTCAAGTATATTTCTTTATCTCAATGTTTTTTATTAAGTATTTCGAATGTCAATTTTTCCAACTACATCTCGTAGGTACGAGAATGTATACATTCCTCTCTTAATATTTGCTTGAATTCCTCTGGAGTAAATATTAGTAATTATCAGATGTTATCATAAACTACTGGTTAAATCAGGAATTCATAGGGCTCAATTCAAAGGCATCAAAGAAAAAAGGATGCAGCTGTGTTGATGTTAAAATAGGTCATCATGTAAAAGAACTTCCACAAGATTGTGAAGAACGTCCCGATTGTAGGTATTTTCTCTTGCACAGATGAACATAAACGAAACGTTGGAGAGGGACCAATTTTAGTCCGGGAAAGTCGACACAATTTAGCACATCTCTGAACATAAATCAATTTGTCATTTTAGAATCAAATTGTTGAATTTTCATGAATAATATTATACAATTAATACAATTTCGAGATAACATACTTTATTGCTTTTTATAGTTTCCAAATAAATTTCGTATGTACCTATTATATTAATTTTACTGTGTTAGCGAGTTATATTATGAAATAAACCGAACAAATGCATCAATTATGAGGAATATTCGTACTAGGAATAACCCGTCAACAAAGCCGGGACGAAATAACTCCCACATTAATAATGAATAAGAGCTACAAAATTACAAATTTACGAAAAAATAAAAAAAACTACAAATTTATAAAATTTAGTGCAGGTGGTTCTTCTTTCTTTTTAAACTTTCCTCTATAATAAATTTTTCCATCAAATTTCTCTGAGAAACACTTTCTTTATTCTGGAGAGACCTTCGTGAAGTTGACAAAGTAGGGAAGTTATAAAGCCCCCCCCCCCCCTACATACATGTCGGAAGATTGGCCCCAGCCGTAATCCCAAACTCATATCAACTATCAAACTGGGCGCCATTAATACTATCGATTTGGAATGCCAGATATTGAAATAGCAACAAATTCTGCAGATTGCGGGATTAGATTGTTGAATTATTAGCTTTTCATTGCTCTTTCAGATGTCTTATTCGAAATATGTTTTTTGGCAGCATTATTTTAAAAAATATAAGAAATAATATTTTAAAAAAGCAGGTTTTTATCTTGCTCTGGGTGCTCTAATTTTACGATACAATCGTGGAGATGAAGGAAAATTATGCTATGGTTTACAATTTTAGTATTAGACTTATTCATTCTCAGTTTCACGAATCTTCGTGGAGAGAGCTCTCAACAAACATACCAGTGAATACTGTCTCATTCCAATTCAAAAAGCACATAATCGCCACATATCCCATCTAGCGTCATCTTTCGGAAACTTCCAAGAAAAAAGAGCGTGTCTCAATCACAACTTCACAGAGTGGGCGATATTGCCTGAATTCCAGAAATGCTTCTGCTGCTTGCAGGTTTCCCGCGAAGAGTGTTGCAGGGAGCAAACAGCAAAAACGCACGAGGCGCCCGCAGCGTTGACCAACGCGGTAACTTCCAATTACCGCGTGCGCGTACAGCAGCGGGGGCCGCGTGTGTTTGGGAGGGGGCCCAGTGTGGGTGGTGGCCAGGGGTGGGCGGAAACCGTGGGAGCGAGGTGAAGGGCGCTGGTGTAGTGCGACTTGGATCGGCGATGTTTGCTGAGAGATGGCGGATTGGGTGGAAGTGGTGGAGGTGACGGAGGTGATGAAGGGGGCTTGGAGCGCTGGAAGCGGTGTAAGAGGTGATGGGGCGGGGGGTAAAAAAATGGGGGTGGCGAAGGCGGCATGGAGGGGTGTGTGGTGACAATGGAAGAAGGGCGGCGGGGTCGGCGGGGATCTTCAGGGGTGGCGGGGATCGGCGAGGATCAGCGGTGGTCAGCGGCGGTCGGCGGGGGTCGGCGGGGGCTGGCGAGGAGCGGCGGAAACAGCGGGTCCGGCAGTGGGGGCGGTGGGGGGCAGCCGTGTAGTCAGCGGGGCTCAGCGGGGATCGCGGGGATCGGCGAAAATCGGCGGGGCTCCACGGGGGTTGATTGGGGGTCGGCGTGGGTCGTCGGGGGGGGCGGGGATCGGCCATGGACGGCGGGGGTCAGTGGGGGTCGGTGGGGGTCTGCTTGGGTGGTGGGCATCGGCGGGGACGGCGGGAGTCGGCGAGGATCGGCGGGGGTCTGTAGGGGGTGGCGGGGATCGGTGGGGGTGTGTAGGGGTGACGGGGATCGGCGGGGGTCTGTAGGGGTGGCGGGCGTCGGCAGGGGTTGACTGAGAGTGGGCCGAGGGCGGAAGTGGTGAGGGGGTGGCAGACGACGTGGGGAGTTGGGTCAGCGACGGTCGTGGGTGGCGTGGTAGGTGGACAAACTGGATCGGCGTAAGCAGGAATCGCAGTGGGCGGGGTGAGATGGCGGCGGCGCATCGGTAAAAGGGTCGTCATGAAACGGTGGGGGTAGCGAAGTGGCGGTGTGTGGGGGCGGTGGATGTGGGTGTGGCGAGGGCGACGGGAGAGCCGGGGTGACGAGAGTGGCGAGAACGGGAGGCGGTGGTGTCGGCTGCAGCATCACGGAGAGCAGTAGCGGGCGGTGGCGGGAGCGTTGGAGTGGGCGGGGGTAGCGAGCGAGGTGGAGCGGTGTGTGTGCCGGAGCTGCGGACAGCACTGCTGTCACAGGTGTGTGCGGGTCACTGGCTCGCTGCGGGAAAATATTTGTGGTCGCTGACGTGAAAACGCTGGGGGAGGGAGGAATTGGATGAAAGTGGTGATAGTGAACTGTTTCTGAGTGTGTGCGACGGTGAGTACCATTGTGTTGTATTGATGATGGCGTAGTAATATTGCTGATGGAAAGTCGAAGAAGAAATTATCGTTGTATTTGCGATTGTGATCGTATGACAATGATCGTTATTAACAGATGGAATTGTAGCGTTGTAGGGAATCTCCAGGGATTTGATGAAATGCTGGTGATGCTGTGTGATGGAGATGTGAGTATTGGAAATGAAGTGTACATAGAGACTAAAATATAGGGTAGTAGCTACACTACGTAGTAAAGTAGAGTCGACATGAACAAACAACGGAACAGCCTAATAACGTCCAAACAATTGAAAATAAAGGCCAGGTTACCGGAAGGAGTAACAATGCTACCTTTCTCACAATGAGCATACTCTGGATTTGGTGATCGCCAGAAACTGTGGTGGAGATACCGATTAAACTGTGACGATGGAATTAACAGTAGCTTGAAATTTCGCGAACACTCGACAGTGAAGCTAGTGTTGACACTGACGGGGGCGTTACACCGCAAACAAGAAAAATTGCCCAAAGCCATGCGATCAACAACGAGTTGATTGATACTGTTTGCAATTACTCAACTCGCAGAGTCGGACTATTTTCAGGCCTACGAGCACTAATACAATATTTTTTACTAGGATTGCGCGACATTCTTGAAACTTGTGAGTAACATGTGGAATTTTGTATTGGGCGACTCATAGCCAATATCGCTGTTGTCTCTGCAATATCTCTGACCCGGAGGTCCTAGGGTTTGAATTCCGACAGTGGCTAATTTTCGACCGTAGCTATACAGGTAGTCGAATTCAGGTGTTGTCCGACGGGAAATTCTAGTTGCCGGCTGCTGTGATCCGTAGTTTTCCGTGGTTTCCCCGACCGATACCAAGTGAATGCAGGATCAGTTTCCTAACAAACGGGCAACGGAGTGTGTGCGATCTTTCCTTCCTCTTCCTTTCATATTCTCTCGAAAAGACGTCAAACAAGTATAAATGATATATCATTTTATTTCCTACATAGTGCGTATTTTGTTTTTAATTCAACACAATCAGCTAAGCCTTAAGTGTGGATTCATATTTTTCCTAGAACGATTATTTTTTCAAAAGAAATTCAGAAGTGAATTTTCATTTCACGTACGTTTATTTTCTGTTTGCTCAATTTTACGTTCAGGTTTTTATTCGTATTTCCGATTACGTCGATCAATGTATTTACATTTTGCTTCCAAGAAATCGTGTGTACACAACTCATCCAGAGCAAAATGGACAGGTCGGCATATCAAGTCAGAATGAGAAGCTCACGAACTCGTAAGAACGCGTAAATATTGTTGTATTAGCTAATTGCAGTTATAAGTTTCATTTGTGGTTTCTCTTAACCAGCTTTCATTATAAAACATTTGAATTATACTACTCTTCTAATAGAAATAATACGCTACCAAACTCAATACCATAATCCGAGTGGAAAGTAACAATGAGAAAAAATGTGAATGTCGAATTCTGACGCGCACGGGAGGATACGATAGTGAAGAATAACATCTTCTACAAACATTTTAACGTTTGCTCTCTTCATAAAAAGACATCAAGATGCAAATCCGGTATCTCGGTAAGGCGGAGTAAAGGAGAGGGCGTCATTTAAGAGACGATGAACTGAACAAACAACTCATACACGCGGTGAGTGTGCACAAAATATTTCGCACCAACGCAGCATTTTCCGGCTTCACTCGTTAACCCTTTAAAAGACTGCGCGTTCAGGGAAATGGCGACAGTTGGCGTTCTGTGGGTGGTTCATGTGCAGTATCTTACTCATTTTACTCAATTTGAGACTTCAAGTCACAACGTATAAGAAAGTGAGCTTGTAAAGAACATGTAAAACATGACAGACAGAGATGAGTCTCATAATTTATATTACTCTTTCATTAGTATCAGAGGATTTCTTTTACATTTTTTTCATCTAAGAGGCAGTATGTACAAAAGTTCATCTCGGAAATGTAATTTTTTTCATTGAGGAGGTACTATATGTAACAAGTTTTCTTCAGACTCGATTAGACCCGCGGAGGTATATGCGATCTAGAGGTACATGTCAAGTCCTTAGTAAAATTATTAGTATGAATATCTTGAATCATAATTCAATGGAAAATGGGACCTATAGCGTAATATCAGTAACTTCTTAAACCAAGTATTATAAATGGAAAGTTAAAGAAAGATCGGAAATGTAATATTCCTGTACTTTGCAACTGACATAAACAGTTCTTTAAAAAATCAAATTTTGCTTGAATTTCAATTAAAAGTTTCGTTTTCGTATTAGTGGAAAGCAAATAACTCGTTAAGGTTATAATACGTGACGAACAAATTTGTTAAAAAAAATACTTTAAAGTCCTCGTTGACAACTTTTTTCTGTAAAAGAAAACTGCAATACTGTAATAACCATTATTATTGTGCGGATCGAAAATGGATGTAGGTTAAATTAAAAGCAAAGTTGCGTTACACAATTGGATATGATGCACATTCATGAAGAGCAAAATAGCAATATGTAGAGATGAGCACAATTATGGCAGAGTAAAAGAAATAAACTTCAGTCCTGGAGATCGATTAATGTCGACTCCCACACATTATGTATTTGATTGTGTTGCTTAGTGAAAAATTGTGTAAAATTCCATCAATTAATGGGACATATTCATGTAAATAAATGTTTTCTCGTTACTTTTCATAATTAACTTTCTTTATATTTCATGGTAGATGGATCATAGCCTTTCAAATAATCAATCGGAATATAGGCATGACTTCCAATATTGTTCAAACTCATTGGACGAAAAGTAAAAACGAAGCACCTTTCTGTTCAGCTGTCTCATCGTTGTTTCTGCAAAAAAAGTTGTTGTATCGTGGGAGAATCCTGGTTGAAACTAGGCGACTGAAAACCGGTTGCAACTATCGTGACTAGTTCCGTTTTCCCAAGAAAATCTATGAACGCAAGAAGATTTAATCGAATACTCCTTCCATGCGGAACGGAGAGGCTGTATCTACTTGAATTCTTAGTTGGTAAATCGGACCTCCAAACAAGGATCAAAAACAGCCTTAAAAACCTAATATAAAATCGTTTTATTTTTTTGAAATACTGTATTAATTTTTTCAGTACTTACAAATAAAAACCTGGATTCTTTTGATTCAAAGAATTTGTAAAACTCGTCTTAAATCCCTGTACAGTCAAAGAAAGTTCTGTATACTGAATACTACATTTCCTCCTTTCTCATTTCTAATGAGCCGTTTCCGAATTAACGCGAAACGTTGACGGTGAACATTCGTGGCCTAAAAGTAATGACACAAAAGGGGTTTTTTATACCTATTCACACAACAGTTTAGTGAAATAAAATGTGAGTTCGCTTCGTAAAAATCAACCGCCATTTTGAACTACTCTATTTGAACATGTTCAATATCATTAGTAAATGCCATTTACGACGTAAGTAAATTTGTTATTTAATGGCTCATAAAGTGTTACGAACATTCTATTATGTTAAGAGCGTCATTTAAGTGAAGTTGTCAACCTGCATGAATGTCATTCAGTAGCAGACTATATACATCCTTTCATTCATCGAAGGACAAAATTCATACACAAAGGCATGAGAAAATGCATTATTGAAGTTAACGTGTGATAGTTCTCCAAACGCTTTAATATTACCACCAGTAATTGCCAACTGGAAATAATGCTGGGTTTCTGAACTTGAAACTCATTGACTAGGTATAACTAGTGATGCTAAAACAGTATGTACTTTCTCGCCCGTATTTTCACCCAAAATTAGGCGAAAAGTACTCAAATTTTCGAAAAATTGCACACGACCTTATTCTAAAATATCTCTTTAAGGAACCGATTAAGAATAAGTATCTCTTATTTTTATATTTTTGATTGGAAGAAAATTTTGAAAAAACGTTGAACTTTTGCAATTTTTGAAAAATCAGTTTTTTCAATGGACATAAGTCTTTCAAAGTAAAGTTTTCAAATTGATACTTTAAAAAATCATGAACATACAGCCTGAATAATGGAAGGAAGGAATATTTCATGTACAATTTCCAAACGATACGAGTATATTGGAAGCAAAACAAATACCTTGTTCGTATTTCGAGGGTATTATATATACATGGTAAAATACATAAAAACCTTTAACAGAGTATTCTTTATCGTGTAGTATATCAAGATATAATTTTTATTTTTGCGAAGCACACTAACGCAGCAAAGAGACGCAATTCTCAGAATCTGGTCAATAAAGGTGCATATCAGTTTGTAGAGCAAAGTGATGCACAGTATAATATTTACAAAGTAGGTATCAGCACTGCCGTATAAATGGAAGTATTCATAAACATGAGATATTGTCCAGAAACGAATAGGAGCACTCGCATCAGTATATATTTGTGAGATAAAATTGACAAGATTAAATGAAAACTAACGGAAAAAATTGAGCCTACCACGGTGGAAACAAACACAATAATAGGAAACATTATCTTCAGAACTTAGAAAATGTGCCAATATTGTAAAAGAAGCTTCTGGACGCCCGAACATTGTAAAATTGTGAAATTAAATGATTCGTAAAATCTTTTCACCAATTCTTTTCACAACCTTGCTAAAGTGACTTTATTCGCTTGTGCTCTGATCGCCTCACATTATTCAGAATCAGTAGCATTGTCATGAAACTAGTATATTTGTATGATAAAATTAACGAGAATAAATGAAACTAACGGAAATAATTGAACTTAGCAAGTTCAAAACAAATATAAAAACAGGTAACATTCCGTGAGTGAGTTGGTTTCTTCTGCCGACCTTTTTCCGCCAGAGATAACAGAGGACGACGGCACAAGACAATCGAGAAGCGTCACGTTCCATTGGTCAGCGTCTCACGCTTGTCGTTCTTCGACTGTCATCTGGACGCGATCAGAAGCACCGAGCGGCGACAGCACGCGTGTCTCGTCAGCACGGCACGAATCGTTCGGGTCGTGCGCAGACTGCGACGCAAGAAAGATAGCTGCGCTTTTCGAAGTCGCCCCGTCACCGAGTCACGCTTGTCGTCGTCTGCTCCGCTTCGTGGTTGGGCCTAGAAAATTCACCCTAAAAAAATTCGCCTCGGGTGATATCTTGCGGATTCGATTAATTGATTGATTTTTCGTGTTTCCGGGCGCGTCAACTGCTCTGGTCATTAGTCCCGTTAGTGTAGTGCATGTTTTTTCTTTGGAGTTGGCGGTGATTCCTCGCTGGATGGCGAGATCCGGCGCCAACCTAACGTCGGCTAGTGGGGTTTCCCCCTAACCAGGACTCTCCCATCAGCGGGGCACCGCCCCAACCAGGACATGCTCTAAGCTCCCGACCGGTCTCCCGGGATATGTGATAGTGTAGTGCATGTTAGTGTGTGTGTGTGTGTGTGTGTGTAAGGGGAGAGAATAGGACAAGGAAGAGGAAGGACAGATCGCGCGCGGTCCGGGCCCGTTTGGTAGGGTACTGCTCCGACATTCGCCTGGTGTTGACCGGAGAAACCACGGAAAACTACCGATCAGAGCAGCCGGCTGGTAGAATTCTCCTCCAGACAGCAACTAAATTCGACCTAGCTGAAAAGCTAGTGTCGAAAATCCTGCCGCCGTCTGGACTCGAACCTAGAACCTCCCGGTCAGAAGCGCTGCAGTGACATCAGTTGATGCACTGAGCTACCGCTCCCGGTCTGCTTCGTGGACGAGCCTAGAAAATTCACCCTAATACGTTTCGCCCCGGCTGATATCATGCAGACTCGATGGTATAACGGTTAGGGTAGTGGACAGCTGTAGTCTTACTCAGTACGTGAGTGTTGAAGACACTGTCGTTGTACCCACGTTTGGGGGGTTCAAACACGATCGAAGCCGTGGATTTTTAAGGGCGAAAAAGTCCTTCGTACGCCTTCCTTCGGAGGGGAATTAAAGCCGGCTGTCCAATGTAGTAGATTTACTGCATGTTAAAAATTGTCAAATAAAAAAAACCGTCTGAGCTAAATTCAAATCGCCTGTTTTGTTGCCCAAGATGATACCTCGTTTCTTCGCCAGATGGTGAAACGAAGTGTAGCGAAATTTGGGTGGTCAGATGGAAGAACGGGCCTGATGGCCCGAGTCTTGCCACGTAAAATAAAGCATTAACTACCCCTCTCTCTCTCTCTCTCTCTCTCTCTCTCTCTCTCTGGAACATTTCTTTGACATACTGCTCTTGATAACGATATAAAATTATCTTCATTGCTGATTAATAATTTCAAATATACTCATAAAATGTCGAAACACTACGAAGACTTCAGAGAAATGTTAACGGTTTTCGTAGGTACCCATGAACTCGGAAAAAGTCCAAAAACAATGAAACAATTTCGATTTTGACTGACAAAATGAAGATATTTGATTACTTTAAGCCCTAATTTCTCATATCTGATATTATAATTATTTTCTCTTACTCTTCTCTTTCTCTTACATGGCTGTTGAAGACACAGCTGACGTCACGCGCCAAGAAAGAAATAAATAATTTCAGTATTCAAGTGTGCTGCTTCAGAAAGCCAATTTTTGCTGCCCCAGGACCCCATTTTCTACACACACACGTCAGCAGCATTTTTGCGGCAACATGCCACTAGTAAACACCAACAACTAAGCTCAGAAGCATTGGGACTTACGAGAGCAGCGTGCAAGTTATTCACAGCGGATGACTGAACCTTCGAGTCCCTCTTGAGTCATGGGGATTTTCACAATGGGGTTGTGGAGTATCACATTTCAACCAACATCCTAACCGTAATAATTTATCTCTCATTATCATTCACTCCTCAGTCGTTATCATGCTATCATTTTTCATACAGTGAAAGATAAAGGCAAACCTGGGAAGCGGAAAATGTGTAAGCCGCCGCCTTCGTAGAGGCTCTCCATTAGGGCCCGGATGTTTATGATCCAAAAATGTTAGAAATATGCAAGTATTTATGACCTAAAATGTACGAATATCTGACCATAACTATGGCTTTGAAAGCTTTTAGTTGCATTTTCGAATCCTTCAAAATCTTGCCGCTGTTTAAATAACCATTATATTGGTAATATACTTTTAAAATCTAGCACATTAACAATTCAACCTAGTCAGTCCTAGGGTTCGACTCTCGACGGTGGCAAGTTTATCGACAGTTGCTACATAGCTATGTCGAACTTAGCTGTCCGGTGAAGAATTCTAGTGTCTGACTGCTCTAATGAGTTTTCCGTGTTTTTTCCGATCAACCAGGCGAATACCAGAGCAGTACCCTAACAAATCGGCCATGGATCGCGTGCTCTCTTTCCTTTCACGTCCTTGTCCTGTCCTCAACACTTACTTACACATACCACCCACCCTACCGGGGGAACAATAGGGAATTGTTCCCCCGGGTAGGGTTGCCCTGCAGATGGGAGATACCTAGCTGGAGAAAAACCTGCAAGCCGACGAGTCTGTCAGCGCCGGATCTCGCCATCCTATGGGGGAAGAACTTCGCCATTTTCCGAGATAAAATATGCACTACATGTAAGGGTCTAACGAAGCACCCGGAAACGCAGAATCAATCAATCAATCCGTAATAAAAAAAATTAAAAAGTAAAAATACACTAACACACAAATCATTGGTCCCAGATACATGATGTACAAGCTACGCACGTACGGGTACACGCGTGATTGGTTCTTACGCGGTGAGTACACTGATGTGCTAACCACCTCGGCCATCCAGGCCAGTTACACACGTGATCAATAATTCAAAAACCTTTGTTACGCAATCGTGTACGCAATGGTTCGCAATGTTTGAATTCAAAGCACCGGGTCTTAATACTGCATTTCGCACCTTATCATCAACGAAATGTAATTACTTTTTCCATTTTAATCAACTCCCTCTCACAGTCTTCACGGAATCGACTTAACCAGTTCGTACATTCGCTATCTTGAATTCGGCACGCACCGAATCACAGTATTCATTCCGGATTCATCGAACTCGGAAAATCGCACAGAATCACTATAATTCAAGCAGAGTTTTAGGCAATTTATCATGGGATATATTTATCTCAAATATTTCTTAAACGTTTTTAGTACCTACAAAGCTTTCGTTGTTGCAGATTATTTGATATTGTCGTTTACCGACGTTTCAATTATACTTTTACCAACTAAACGCTTTACACAAGTAATATCATTTACTTGTTCCTGAAAACAAAGGAAAATGCTGTATTACGCGAGTTTGCCGTTTACATATTACTGCAAATGAGTTCTTTAAACTCTAGCGTAAAAGTACAAAAGTGAATTACGACTTTTTCAGACTCGTACTTTTACTTTGATTTGGCTGCATTACGTAAAGTATTTTGGGAAAATTACATTTTACATTGGCATTGGTATTACTTTTACTATTTGTGTGTAAAAAATTGTAATAACTTGAATAAATATTCAAAAAGTTACCACTGTTAAGTGACTTAAATATATTTTTTTTTGTTCTCCTTCGCAGATCGTCATTTTAACTGACTACCTACTAAATTATTCTCTTATTCTTGAGCTCAGCATTTGCACGACATTCCTGCTCACTGTCGTGGCATTGGTACGATCATGATATATCTGCATTAACTTCATAAATTAACTAAATCATAAATCATACTGATACATAATTACTTGTCGTATCAGAATTATATTGCCTCTAAAGTGTATGCAATATGATTTATAGTCCTCATATTTGCGACTAACAATACTATTCCTTCAATTCTCATTCATACGCTCATTTAATGTATTTCTTCAAAGAGTGAAAGGACAAATATTAACACATGCCATATTGAAATTACATCTTGTCTTACCCATTAAATCCTTAATTAAAATGTAGACTGATTTAAGACAAATATTTTCATAATTATTCATCGTTGCAAAATGTATATAAATCATTCTAATGAACTCAAATTTATTAAAATGGCTAAGTTTTGGCATTTTACAATAATTTTTTACTTTAATACGATCTCGCAGTCATTATTCTGGACTTTCTGTCGTCCATTTTAACTCGCAATCGTTTTGTACACCAGCACTCTATTGGTCATTATAATCTACACAATTTATTATTAACTTTAATTTATGTATAGTAAAACTAGATATTTATTACATCAATGTATATAAATAGGAAGGCTAATAAAAAAGAAAAACCACGATCTAATAATAAACTAGACTAGACTGCGAACTCTTCTGGATCACCATGGACATTTTTTATTCTCTATAGTGACAAGTTAAAATTTAGAGTTTTGCTAATGCTGAAAACTCAAGACTCCTCACTATTTTAGATCGAGTCAATCGAGTTTCTTCCCCTTCAGATGAACTTCTCTTAGGTATCTCTTTAAGCCTACGTATTTGTAGTTACGTAGAGTCAGAACAGATACCATTTCGCTCAACATTAAAACGTTGGATGTTTAAACAATCTTAGACGTAGATACGATAAAGATAATTGCTTTAAGATTTCTTACTACTAAAATTATTTTAGGAATTATAATAAAGAAAATGAGAAATACTTGGATTGGCATATATGCATATATTTTTATAAAGAAAGATTAGTAATTTTAGTGTAGAATGTTGTTCTGTGTAGCTCATAAATAGCGTAATGTTGAAAAATAGGTTGCTCAGAAGCATCTTTGTAAGTTTGTATACTTTTGTTATACTTCAGTACTTCTAATATTTGTAGGAATTATTTCATTTGGGAGCACTTAGCATTCGATTTAGGATATTATCATATCACAAGTTCTTTTAAATGACAAATAACTGTGGATCTCTCAGTGTCAGATTTGTGAATCTCTCAGTTAAAAAGTGTCCCTCTGATTTCTAAGATTTTACGAAGATTTTTTTAGTTTGTAAGTGCCCGAAAATTACTTCATATTTTCATACTTGGGAGCTTCGCTTTATACTGTAATCATTACTAGCGAAACGATGAAAATTTCTGAGTTATAACATATTTTTTATATATATTAGGATTTGGTAGCACAAAACCTCGGCTAACATTAAAATATAATTATTTATTATTACAGGTGATTTTTCATCTTCATACAGTTCAACCAGTAGTTTCCACCCAAAGCCTTTTATATTACCGCATGAATGTAATTCACATATTTATGTAATGTAGCGACTCATTACATTGCTATCTTTCGTACTTCACAAATTACGTTTCAATGATTTAAAAGTGATCTTTTTCGTCCTTCAGCGCTGTCGCGCAGGTGAAAGCACGTGCGTATTCGGCTACGAGCAAACATTTATTTCTACAAGCATAAAAGTACGCGAAGTTCTGCTGCTTTTAAAAAAATTGTGACCGAAACGAAAAACCTTTCCAGATTGACACTTTGTTTCCGAGCACCTGAAGTGCTCGCTTAACGCCTCAATGAGCATTCGCATACATCAGTGTGAATGCCTTTGCCCTCGTTGTAGTAGTAGAACGTAGAACGAAAAACGAAATGTTACCACAAGTGAAACAATCACAATTTGAATAGATGATTTATCTCTTGGCGTTTTTCAATTATATAGGAACTACCAGTATTCATTATCCATTATGCACCAACAACAGGATTATATTAACAATTATTACTAAAAAATTAATTACTTTAGAAGATTTTACTTTTTGTGGATCGCACAAGTCAAAGAAAACTGCAGAAGGTACTCAATTTGGTGAAACACATCTTCAAACGTATGTGATAATACAAGTGCAGTGCATCCCCCAGGTCTAACACTGGCGATTGAAGTGCGAATAATAATAATAATAATAATAATAATAATAATAATAATAATAATAATAATAATAATAACAAAATATGCACAAATTGAAGGCATTATCACACAACATATTGCATGAATTCATTTCGTTGTAAAGTACATCATTTAATGCCGCCGAAAAGAGTTATGTGCTAGTTCAAGTAACTGTCATGCCGCAGAGTATTCATTTTCGTAGGTCTAACGCAAAGCTCGCAGAGTTTGTTACGCAAAGTTCACTTTTCAAGTCACAGAATCATAAATCAATAACTGAATTCGGAATGCAAATAGTTCTTTCTTATCAATTATCATTGTATAATAGTCACAATAGTCATTATTTTAACAATTATTTTATAGTCACGTATTGTTTCTTTCCGAGCACTTCAAAGATTTCCGATTCCCGATTCAAAGATTCCCGAGAATTCTCGAAGATTCTCTTTCGCCACCCACAAGGAAAGTACTTATGCGAAAGTACTCATTTCGGGAGAACGCAAAAAGAAGAGTATGTAAATCTCGTATTCCTCTTGCCGCGAAAATGCATACTATCGTAATAAAAAATCTATTTCGTTTCTACAGATTCACATAGTTTTTTAGTATGCTGATGAAGCGTTATTCAGTGTACAATAAAACATATATTGTTTTACTTATCTGCGAGAAAGTAAACGCGAGCATGAACTCTTCTGCACGGGATACACTATTATTATTTTCGAATCTAATATGTAAAACGTTTCATCTGAAGTGAAACTTTTGTGAGCGAAATGCAATCAAATTCATCAATGTTTAAAGAAAAACAAATTCTCTATATCAATAAAGAAAATTGTACGGATTCACTACTTTTTCAGACATCTTACGAACTAAAACTATGCTCAAGTTACAGTAAGAGCATGAAAGTATTCACAATCGAAAGTAACATTTTTACGAGCATATCTACGTCAACAAATTTCACTTTCGGGGAAACCCCGCTCCCTCCATATACAAAACGTATTACATTTGTATGAGTTCAATTCGTACTCATCCAAAATCATCTCCAAGCATACTAGCATGTACGTTGACGCGTAAACATACCCCTTTGCTACTAAATATATGTTTTGACGTGCTTGTTCACCACAAACGTCTATTTTTGAGAAGGCGAATGAAAATTTTAACAAAATGTTAATTTTAAGATTCACAGTTTAACATCATTATATATATGCAGAATACTAACCATTATTTTATAGATTACTAATATTTCACTATCTTTCCTAACAACTCAGACGCTCATTCTACGTCTCCTAGAATGTATGAGGGTAAAAGCACAGTTCTACATCTGTAAAGAACTATACTCCGAATAACATACTAGATATGAAGCGTAAGTATGTAAAGTGCGAAGCTGATGAAACGTTTGAAATCAGAAAACTGACAATTATCTCATTATTTCAATACATGTCAATGGAATCATTATTTTCAGTTCATCTCTAAACACCGTAGGCACTCCTTCTACCATTACACGAGAACATAACAACACAAGAACGTTACTGTTACTCGTTTCTGATGTGTCTGAAGTGAAAAAGTAAGGCACATAGCAAATAGTCCGTGAAAGTTCGCGATCAGAATGCAAAAATAATTCCTTTTTTTATATCTAAAGAGTATTATATCAGCAATGTTTATTGTGAGAGTTCAGTTTAATTTCGATCATCTTATTCTGGGACTCCACGAGCGGTTTTGAGAGAAAAGAGGCGCAAAGTTACTCACCTCCAGCAAAACAGCATCTGCGAGATAAGGTAAAGCGCAAATCTTAACGTAACCATTGCGGTACGCTAACCTTTGGAACCCAACAATTTATGACGTATTATTTACTCTCTTATAATGTCCATTACTATTATTGTACTGATTCTCATTACCTCGGGTTTTCATGAACGCCTACGTCAGAATAAGAGCGGAAAGTGATTCATCTGCGCAGAACACCCATCTATGAGCGAAGGTTCTAAGAGAAGAACATATAAAGCCCAGAGCCACCAATAGCGTAATGTCACAATAGAAATACAAAAAAACATTTTATTTTAATATTTTAAAATATCCTGTCAGCTTCTTCGAGGGAAACTAGTGCATTTATGGCAGAATAACATGCTAAATGGTCCCCCAGTAACAGATGACCGCCGACTGCGGATTCACTAATATTTTTCGCCATCGTGTACATTCATGTGCGAGTTTGAACAACAAAATTTACATGTTTATACGTTTTGAGAAGCATTTTTTAGGCACTTATGTAAGAAAGGAGGAAATCTAAAGTTTGTAAAAATCACTTTGGTTAACCTCTTATTTTATTACTCCAGATGTGATTATGAGATATTAAGATCGTAAAGGATGAAAATAGGCGCTGCACCCACTCGTGGATTCACTAAAACATCCAAGATTATGTGCTATAGCGAGCGTTCATGTGTGAGCGAGAATATTCGAGCATGAATATTCTTTTTTAATTTTTTATTTTTATTTTTATTCTTATTTTTTAATATTTTTTACATTACCGTGAAAAGCTTGTTTTCAGTCACATATATAAATAATACACAAATCTCATGTTTGGAAAACTCATTTGGAAGAGCACAATAAATTAAGCAAAAAAGGAAAATTATCAAAGAGCGCTCGCTAACCAGAGCCACGCGCGCTTTTGTGAGAATGAGAGTGGAAGTTGCGCTACTCTCACAGCATCCTTTATTTCAGGCACCTCAGATTCCGCGTCTCCGTAAACATTCATATATGAGTACAGGTAGCACAAAATAAACACATTTCTTTACATTCGCAGAAACGCATGTTTTGGGCACCAATGTAAATAATGAGAAAATATCTTACTTCGAAAATTACTTTTTTTATGACTTTTTATTCTAGAACTCCACGAGCGCTTAAGCGAGAATAATAGATAAAAAGAAACCACATGCAGCGAAACAGACCCTACGGCGATTGACTATACCACTTTGTGATCGTACGTGTGTGAGTACGAGCGTGAACACATTCTTGCGTGTAGCGTTTTTCTACTAAAAACATACATCTAACGAGAATGTAAAATTACATCAACGTAAGTAACGTGAAGATTTCGTGTTTGCGATAGAAGTATTTTCTGTTTTAGTTTTTGATAATCAAAAACAGTTATATCATAAACTGTAAACTTTATTTTACTTAATACATGACAAAGTATAAAATATTCCATTTATGGAATAACTGTTTTTTACAGCACACCTCGTAAGGCAAAACTAATACAGACAATAATTCTTCTTGGGAATATTTCTTGATACAGTAAACCCTCGTTAGCGCGAACTCGCTTAACACGAAATTCGTTATTAAACGATCAAAATGTAGGTCCCGGCAAAGGAACGTAGTAACGAAGATACATATAAAAATCGGATGACATGAATTTTCATAGCAAGAACACATTATTTCAGTCCCTTGGAATTCGTGTTCAGAAGGATTTCCTGTTTTTACGTAAAAAATCTTGTTGTACACCTCACCTGGGTGAGCACACGCTATTTTACGAGTGTTGATGAGAATAAGAGAGGAGAGCGGCTCACCTGCGGCGAAATAGGCGCTACGCCCACAGCGGCTGCTGGGCGGCGCGTCGGTCCCCGGCGGCGCCGTTGTGCAGGCCGCTCAGGTTGTTGAGGAAGGGCGGCGGCGGCGCGCCGGCGGCGCCCGCGGCGGCCAGCAGCTTGGCGGAGGGCGGCTGGGGCGCGGCGTGCGGCAGCGGCAGGCCGGGCGGCGGCGCGTGCGGCGCGCCGGGCTGCAAGAGCGCGGGCGGCGGCTGGGCCGAGGGCGGCGGCGGCGGCGGCACGCCCGCCCGCGCCGCCACCGCCGCCTCGTACGCCCCCGGCCCCGCCCCCGCCCCCGCCGTCGCGTACAGGTTGACGCTGGCGCCGCGCGGCAGGTGGTGCAAGTGGTGCGGCGCGTGGTGGAGGTGCCGGCGTAACGAGCCGGCCGCGCTCGCGGGCCCGCGCACCGCCGACACGCCCCCGCCCCCGCACTTTTTCACGTCGGGCATGGCGAAGCGCAGCTTCTGCCAGAACAGGCGGTCCCCGTACTCGATGCACGTGTTCGCCTTGAGGTACAGCCTTAAGTCGGGGTCTATGTCCCGCTGCGGGAGCTCGCCGTAGATCACGATGATGAGTCGGCGTCGGCGGTCCTTCATCACCTCGTGCAGGGCGGACTTGAACTCGAAACGGCACCACTCCGAGTGCAGGAAGTTCTTGGACAGCACGACTATAGTCCGTCGGGAAGACTCCACCGCTTCGATGATCGTGTCGGCCACGAACGTGCTCACGTTGAAGTCGCGATAGTGCAGGCACAGCCTGTAGTTGGGGTCCACCTGTTCGAGGCCCGGCGCGAGCGTGCCGCTGACGAAGGCGTCGTCTTTGACGCTGTAGCTGACGTACGCGTCGAACAGCCGGTCGCGGTCTTGCTCCTCTTCGAAGGCCGTCGTCTTGTAGCACATGCGCAACCCGCACCGCGAGTAGATCCACACGCGTAGCTCGCGCCGGTAGTAGAACGCTCCACACACGAGGCCCGCGCTCAGCAGAAACACGCACAACGTCACGAGCAGCAGCGGCAGGTAGTCCTCGATCACCTGGCTCTCCACGACGGCGGTGGAGCCGCCGGCGAACGCCGCGCACGACGTCGTGTTGAAGTCGGCCAGCGGCGGGCCGACGGCGTTCGTCACGTTGTTGAACACGCAGACGATCTTGCTGGCGTCCACCACTTTGACGTAGTTGCCCTGCAGCCACGTGCGGAACCGGTGCACGTACTGGCAGTCGCACGACCACTGGTTGTCGCTGAGCGCGATTTCCACGAGGTACGGGTTGCGCGCGAACAACCACACCGGGAACGCGACCAGCCGGTTGCCGTCGATGCGCAACACCTCCAGTTGCTGCAGGTGCGAAAATGTCCGGTTGTCGATCGAGCGGATCTGGTTGTGCTGCAGGTACAGCTCCCGCAGGTGGCCTAAGCTCTCCAGCTCGAAACCGCGCAGCTCTTTGATGCGGTTGTTTTCCAAGTGCAACACGGACAACCTCTGCAAACCACTGAACGTGTGGTTGTAAATCGCGGCGATGTTTGAATTATTCGCGTACAGTACTTTGAGGTACTTCCGCCCTATGAACGAGTGACTCGACAGCTCCCCGAAACTGTTCCCATCGAGGTACACCTCCGTGGCGTCCATCGGAATTCGACTAGGCATCTTCGAGTACTCCACCCCGGAACACTCGACAATATTAGACGACCACGACTGGTCGTGGTAGCACGTGCAGTTCGTGGGACAGGTCATCTCGCAGTCACACGCGTCGAAGTCGCAGCAATGACACAACGCGAAACAGTGCGTCTTGTACGTACACAGAAACTGGGAGGATTCCGCCTCGACTAGTGGGATGTAGGTGCGGTGCCGGTTGTACATCAGCTTGCAATAGATACTCTCCAAATCGCGCACGTGTGGGTGTTGGCGGAGGTGGTCCAGGTTATTGATGCGTTGCAGCCACTCCATTGTGCAGTCGCACTGAAACGGGTTTCCGCCTATGTAAAAGCTAGGCAGCGGACGCGACGGGTCAACCGGAGACAAGCGAAGCGCGTTCAAATCCATACTAACGATTTGATTCGCGTACAGGTCCACACGAGTCAGGTTTGTTTTATTCACGAACGTGTGTGGGTCGACCGTATGAATGAGGTTATCGTTCAGAAACAAGAGTTCGACACTGTTAGGAACGGACTTGGCGGTGACGTGCGTAAGTTTATTAAAACTCGCGTCTAACGTCTGGATGTGAAGCTCGGACTCGAGGTTGTAGTAGTTCCCTAGCTCGGGGATGCTGTTTTTGTGGATGTCCAACCACTGCAGCGTAGTGGGGAACGAGGCGTATTCAAACCAGTCCAGTTGGTTGTCGGAGATGTTAAGCCAAAGCAGGCTGTGAACGTCCACAAACAGCCCGGAGATGTCAGTAAGCAGGTTAGCATCGAGGCGAATCGCCTGGAGGTTCTTATTCGCGTCAAAAGTCCCGGGCTCGACTTTTTCGATGCGGTTTCTGGCCAAGTTAAGAATCTGTAGCGATGGCAGGTCGGAGAAAACCTTTTTGCTGAGGTTGGACAACTGGTTGCCGATTAGCCGCAGTCCGTAAAGGTTGTTCATCCCCGAAAAACCGGGGTCTTCGAGATCCGAGATGCTGTTCTCGCCCAAATCAACGGTGCGCAGCAGCCGCATGTCTTTCAGCGCAAGCGGCACTTTCGTGAGCTCGTTGCCGTTGAGGTTCAAGTCTTGCAAACTACTGCAATTACGAAACGCGTCGGGGTGCACTTCTTTCAGCTGGTTGTTGTCGAGAGATAGCAAACTAAGTACGTACAAACCGTTGAGGGCGTACGCGTCTAAGTACGAGATTTTATTAAAGGAAAGCACGAGGGTGTGGAGATTATTCATAGGGGCGAATGTATCGGCCGGAATAGTTTCAATTTGATTACGTTCTAAATTAAGAATTTGCAAAGTATACAAATCTCGGAACAGGGAAGGATCCAGAGTTGTAATTCTGTTATGGGACAGATTTAACAATACCAACCGTATGAGACCAGAAAAGGTTTCACTGTTTATCCACGCACTCGTAAGATGATTCCGAGACAAGTCTAACAACAACAAATGCCCCAGGTTCGTAAATAACCCCGGCGCTAGTACACTGATAGAATTGTTCTGCAGATGGATCTCTTTAATAACAGCATCGCACTCGATAAACAGTTCAGGCGGAAGGGCAACTACTTTGTTATTCGACAGATCGAAAACTTCCAGCGCCTTGAGCCCGCCCAGGGCTCGATCGGCGACCATGGAGATCTCGTTGTCGTGCAGATACAGCTCCCGGAGCCGCCGCAGCGCGCTGAACCCGCGGCTGGGCATCAGCACGAAGTGGTTGAAGGACGCGTCGAGTACCTGCACGTCGAGACTGCAGGGCGCGGACGGGGCCGGGGGCGGCTGCGGGGGCTGCGGTTCCGGGGGCGGCTCCTCGTCCTGGCTGATGAGCGGCTGCGGGGGCGGCGTCTTCTCTCGGAAGCCCACCTCGCTGATGTCCTGCAGGCGGTTCCAGCTCATGTTCAGCGTGACGAGGTTGGTCAGCGGGCAGAAAATGCCCTCGGGGAACGCCCAGATGTTGTTGAAGCTCAGGTCGAGCCGTTCGAGCTGGCGCACGTGCTGGAAGCTGGCGCCGGCCAGCTCGAGACTCATGGCGGGCCAGTCCGTGTTGCGCGTCCGCACGGTCAGATTCCGCAAGTCGCGCAGCCCGAACAGCGTCCCCGACGGCCAGCGGCTCAGCTTGCAGTTGTCCAGCACGAGCTCGCGCAGGCGGGTCAGGTGGTAGAAGCTGCGGTCGTCCAGGGAGCTGACGGACATGAGCAGCTCGTTGCACTCGATCCGAAGGGAGGTGGTGTGCTCGGAAGGAATCACGCTGAAGTTGGTGGTGTCGAACTCGCTGTTGATGGTGCGGAGTTTGCAGGTGAGGGCGACTTCCTCGGCGCCGGCGGACGCGCCGCCGCCGCCGCCGCCGCCCGCACCGCCGCCGCCGCCCGCGCCGCCGCCGGCGCCGCCGCCGCCCGCCAGCCCGCTGTCGCGGATCCACCACCGGCAGTCGTCCGGGGCCTCGTAGCGCAGCTGCGGAAGACCCGGCGCGACGCCGCTCGCATCACCGGCCGCCGCCTGCTCCGCCCCCGCCGCCGCCGCCGCCGAGCTCACCGCCAGCCACACCAACGCGATCGCCAGGCGCCGAGGATGCATCCTGCTCTGTCCCGGCGCCGCACCGTCTCACGAACACATCACTCCCGCAGCCCCGCCGAGAGCATGTCCCGCGCGGCCGCACGCTCCCCTCAAGCCCTTCCGCTGGCGGCCAACGGGGCACTCGCACTCTCCGTTCAGTCTTTCGGGGGCCGAACCACGCGGCAGCAAATCCTTTGCACGTACCGCAGCTCGTACGTCGCTCCCATACACATGACAGTTCGTTCCTCTCGCGGACGCACTTACGATCCCGCAACGGCGGGTGTGACGCGGAGCAAGGCACGAGCCATTGCGCGGGTTTCACGCGGCGGAGCACCGGACGAAATATTTATTTTCGTCTTTTTTTGCTTTGCGACGGCGAATTTCGGGAAACGAACTCGTATCCCCGGACGCTCCGGGGACTCGGTCGGTCGGGCGTCGAAGTCGGGACTGCTGTCGCGGAGGGTCGGCGTCCCGCGAGCCAACCGTACGCCGCGCCGTCTACCGGGCAACTGAAGCGGCGGCGGCGCGGAGCGGCCTTCTCATACGTTGCGCTGGAGCCGGCGGCGGCCGGCGCGCCGAGCGCCGCCGAGCGGAGCCGAGCGCGGCCGAAGCGCGGCGCCGTCATCGTCGCAGCCGCCGCCGCCGCTGCCGCCGCCGCCTGGGGAATCCGGGGGTGCGCGGCGGCGGTGGCGCGCTCTCGCGCGGGGGTGGTGGCGCTGGGGGTGGGGGTGGGGTGTAGGGGGGAGGGTGGCGAAGGGCGCGCCGCTCCCCGTCGCGCCGGGGGTGCAGGACCCCCGTCGCCGCTTTCTAGACTGCCCCCGCTCGCCGTAGGAGGGTGGGAGCGGACGATCTGGACTCGGCGGCAGTGGCGCTGGCAGTGGTGCGGCGGGGACGACGGTGGTGGAGGTGGCGATGGAGGCTGAAGGCGGTTGTGGCTATGGTGTTGGGAGCGGCGGTGACGGAGATGACAGAGGCGGCGGTGGCGGTAGCGGTGGCTGCAACTGTGGCTGTGACTGTGACTGACTGTGGCTGTGGCGGTGGTGATTGACTGTGATTGTTGCTGAGGCTGTCTGTGACTGGCTGTATCTGTGACTGTGACTGTGGCTTTAGTTGTGACTGGCTGTATCTGTGACTGTGACTGTGGCTTTAGTTGTGACTGTGACTGTCACTGTGGCTCTGGCGGTGATTGTGGCTGAGGCTGTGGCAGTGACTGTGACTGTAGCTGTGACTGTGGCTGTATCTGTAACTGTGACTTATTGTGGCTGTGACTGTGACTGTGACTTATTGTGACTTTGGCTTTAGTTGTGACTGTGACTGTCATTATGGCAGTGGCAGTGGCGGTGGCAGTGGCCCTGGCAGTGGCGGTAGCGCCGACGGGTGGCCGGGGGAGGGTGCGGCGGTGGCGGTGGCAGCGGGAGCGGCGGGGCCACGATAGCATAGACTAAGAAGGTACTTCCTTTCTCTATGACGCTAGTGTTGGCAGCGGGGCGGGTGCGATGGCGACGAAGGAAGACGAACGCGGAGATGGTGGCGGCGGCAGCTGCAGCAGCAGAGGGAGGCGCCGACTGTGACCGAGGGCGGCGGCGCGGTGGCGGCTGCGGAGGGGAGGGATCGGCCGTTTAAAAGGGGCGGAGTGGGGGCGAGGGCGAGGGCGCGGGCGCACTCGTGCCGTGGCCGCCGTCGAGTGCGTACGCCCTGCGTGCGCTGCGCGAGGCCGCGCCTCACAGAAGTGCGCGTAATAGTGGCTGGAGGGAGGAATTAATTGTCTGTACTGCACGGCCAGCGTGTGTGTTCTCCTCCTGTTACTCGAGTGCTCGTGAATCAAGAAGCTGCTACTATATTCTCTGGAAAATAAGAATAAAGGAAAAAATTAGTTTTATTTCAGTAAAGCTGAACTTTTGAGAAATAATGATACATTACGACTTGTTTTTTTTTAATTTCTGAAGTTCACGTTCGTCAACATGTATTTCTTTCTCTTCTCAGTGTGCAGTTGTACGCTCTGTAGACTAAAAATTAAGAATAAGCAAAATGCGAAAATGTTTTCTCAAAAATTTGCATACAGTGCGTTAGGAAAAATATTGGCGGAGAATTCGATTTCGAGTTATTTCGGAGTATAATTAAGGCACGTAATGTCAAAAGTTGGCTGATATTATCAGTCACCTTTCGTTCTGCTTCAATGGCCTCTCTAACTGAAAACTGAATTTGAAACGAAAGTTCCTTACTTTTTATTTGTATTGTCAAATCTTTCCAAAAGAGCTATAAATTCCAGGAATTTGTTGAGAAGTTCTTCTGGAGTGTAATAATTTAGGAAGAAAATGGGTTTATTTTCCGGGTTGTAGATATTTTTGGCACTTACCAAGAGAGGTATTTGTAAAAACGTAGCTCAGCAAGGCCCCGAACATTATTTTTTATGTTTAATATAATTTTCGCATTGCGAGTAAACAAAGAAAGAAAGAAAGCACCAAATCAATATAGTTCTAAAATTCTGAATGAGTATTTATAATAATAGATTTGTGATCGACGATATCTGATTTTACATCATGATTTTATTACTAAAAATCTAATAATTGGAACATTATTTCATCAAAAATAACTTATAATGAGCGTAATGTTTATAGCACATGGAGTATTTGAATGTTTGTAAATATATTATGTACATTTTCTAGTTCTTATAATCCGGCTGAATAAAAAGAAACATATTACAGATAACATACAAACTTGATGTCCGAATTTATTTGTAGTGACGAATAACTAATACAAGTTGGATTCGGGCAATAAGTTTTCTGTAGTTATGGTTTTTATTGCAGGTAATTGGTTCATATTCTTTCAATTCGACTATTTCATTCGAATTTTCGTTGGATCTCGAACACAGTTTAAAACTATTCATTGCAGTTTTAAACACGTTAATTACTAGGAAAGTGCGACGTGCTGAGTATTTGCATATCACATACCAACCAGAGGACGGATTTACGAAGTTTTTGTGGATATAATGACATGTATGTTGTTGCTATCACGAACGGAAATGAAACTGCATTAGAGATGCGTGCATGACAAAGCAGAATCATATCGGCTATTTGCTTGCACTTGCAAATGCAAACCTTCATATTCAGCGTGATGTGATGATGTTTTGAATTTGAGGATTGCGTTGTCGTAGGCGAAACAAATGCAGTATGAGAATTTGAGAATTCATAAAAGCAATCAATCGCGTAGACGGAATTTCTCTGTTAGAATAATGTTTTTGCCCGAAATTATTCTTTTAACCGGTTATGAAACAAGATTGTTTGAATTGCTAAATGTGTATCATTATTTTCCCAATATTGCATTAGAACTGTGATGCTCTAAAATGCTAATTTTGTTCGTGCTGGTAAAAGATTAAGATAATCAGAAAAGAATAATTCGGGGTTAAAGTATAGCTACAGCCGTGATAAAAAATCATATTTAAGAGTAGGCTATTTATATGCCTAGTATTCGTTCTTCTTGATATGATTGTTGCTTTGTGTCGTTATCTTTCAATTGAAAGAAATCAGTGCTAAATAATTGTATTTCGCAATTTTTCTTTTTCTGCCTAATATATTAATGAAACATTTATTTATGCGTTTCCAATTCGAAAGCTTGGCCATACTTTGGTTTTAGAATATAATTTGTTTCTCTTCCACCTGCAGCAATCCATTATGACGATAAGCGATAATTCGTACTTCTTAATTTTCAATATTTAAATTTTCCCCTTCCACACTATGTTACGACAAAATAGTAGAAAATTCTAATATGAATCTTTTTCTCTTTCAAATATCCGAGATCATATGACTTAAGCTGCTATTATTATTATTATTATTATTATTATTATTATTATTATTATTATTATTATTATTATTATTATTATTATTATTATTATTATTATCATTATTATCATTATTATTATTGTTAATTATCTCACAGTCAGACTGGTCATGGTTAGTGCAACAATGTTGCATGTGAGTGAGGAGTGAGAGGGGAATGAACGAGAGAGGAGGGGAATTGGGGACGAGAAGAGAATAAGGGGAAATTTATAAAGATTGTCTAGATAGTAGTAGATATATTTAATATATTATATGAGACCAATAAAATATTGTTTATAACAAATAAATGACAGCTGAATACTTAAGAGTTATTGTACAAAGGGCGTTAACTGGTTCTAATGACCGAGCCGCTACAAAGAAGAGAAGGTTCAAAAGCCGCTCGATCATTAAAATCAGTTAACGCCCGTGGTACATACGTTATATTAGTTTTTTAACTAATTTTCAGATTTAATTTTCTGATTCATCATGATATTTCTAATTCAGATTCGCTTATTTACTAATTAACTAGTTGTTAACTTGACTCGGTTTGTCTTTTAATATTTCCCTTCCATAATTCCTTTTCATAATTCCCACTCATAATTCATTCAACTGTTTTCATATTCTCTCATAACCACGATCCTCTCACTCCAGGTAAGTTATGTATTGTATATCGAGCTCCTTACCGACGGCAGTAATAAGCAATAACGTATCAATGAAAATAAAATTATTATTATTATTATTATTATTATTATTATTATTATTATTATTATTATTATTATTATTATTATTATTACTAATACTACTACTACTACTACTACTACTACTACTACTACTACTACTACTACTACTACTACTACTACTACTACTTTGGTCGCGAATTGGCCGTCTAGGACCACGCGGACATGCACCTGCAATTCCCGAGGCTCCATTACATTTATCCCGTGGCAAGGGTATGTGACTCCTTTTCGGGGAGATCAGCATTATGCTGAATCCAATTTTTCTTCCCAGGGTTGCTAGTCCTGGGAGTATGGATATGGAATGATAATGATATTGAAGAATGAATGGACGACCTCAGCTATCGTGATCGGCAGTACTACCATAATAATAATAATAATAATAATAATAATAATAATAATAATAATAATAATAATAATAATAATAATAATAATAACAATAATAATAGTAATTATTATTATTATTATTATTATTATTATTATTATTATGGTTATACATCGTCTTTCTCGGTATTCATCGGATTTTTATTTGACTTTGTGTCGATTTAATAACTAAAACACAGGTCAATTCATGTTTCGTCGCAATTTAGAAATTTTCGCACAATCCTGCATGTGTTTAAGATGATAGATTTTTGCATAATTTTGTACGTACTATTATTATAATTATTATTATTGTCATTATTATAACTATTACTATTATTGTTGTTTATGTTGTTGTTTGCCGCTCCTGACGTAGGTGATTTCGTGCAGCGCCCTTGATGGAGGCCGTGGCGTCTGCCAAGGCCGTGCAGTGTCAGTGGCGCGCGGAGGGGGCCGCGCGAGCCGCACGCCAGAGGGGGAACGCCTTCATTTTCGCCCTCCCAGCACGGCGCGCCGCCACGCGGCGCACGCGAGAACCGACGCTGGGGTGCGCGGGGCCCCGGCGCGTGGCGTGAAGGCGAGCGCAGGCGACAGCCAGGCGGAAGGGGAGCGAGAGTTTGGCTCGGGCGGGGAGATGCGTTATTATAATTTATTGATTGACAAATGATTCCGGGCTCGTTATCTGATAAATTCGTTAGCCCCGTAAATGTAGTACATGTTTTTTCTCGAGAGGTGGCTGTGGTTTTCCCCCGATGAATGATGGGATCCGGCGACGACCTACCGTTGGCTAGCGGGGTTATCCGCGACCAGGAATCCCCCACCAGTGGGGTATCATCCCAGTCGGGACACGCTCTAAGCTCCCGACCGCTCTCCGGCTCGTGTGGAAATGTAGTGGATGTTAGTGTGAATGTGTGTACGCAAGGGGCGAGAATAGGAGAAGGATAAGGAAGGAAAGATCGCGCGCGGTTCTTGGTCCGTTTGTGAGGATATTGCTCCGGTATTCGCCTGGTGTTGATTGGAGAAACCACAGAAAACTACCGATCAGAGCAGCCGGTCGTTATAATTCTCCTCTCGACCGCGACTGAATTCCAGCTAGTGTCGAAACTAGGGTCGAAAATCCTGCCAGCGTCGAGAATCGAACCTAGGACCTCCAGGTCAGAGGCAATCTAGTGACATCACTTGATGCACTAAGCCACCTCTCTTGGTTGGGCTGCCGTCGTTTGTGGTAGTGTAGTGCATGTAAGTGTATGTATGTGTGTAAGCAAAGGTGAGAGGACAGGAAAGAGGAAGATGGGACGTTACGTGATTTGTAGCCCGTATTTTGGGTTACTGTTTCGGCATTCGCCTGGTATTGGTGGGAGAAACCACGGAAAACCGCTGTATAGTTGGCGGTAATTCAATCGTTTATGGGTTAACATAGTTGTGTTAAATTAGCTTAACAAAAAATCGCCAGTTTGACACGACTAATCTGACTCCTTCGTTCGCACATTTCCAAGTCGTCGGCGAGGTTCCAACCTTGAGCCTCCGTCAAATAAAACATCCAGTGAAAGCAGAATTTCTAACGCATTTTGTACCAAAATCCAAATTAAACACACCTTTACTCACATTGTCTTGAGGCTACTGCTGGAGTTAGTGATGGCAAATGTTACCAAAAGATCGATACATCGATGTGCTAAACGGATTTCGATATCGCTAAACGGTTTTCGACGTCGATGAAAACATCGACAACAAAACATCGATGTTATAATTATAGACTAATAAACTTGCGATTTTCCTATCAATTTTTTAATTACAGTACGTAAAGGGGATACATTTTATTGTTTGGTTATCAGCATGTTAGTAGTTTGTAAAAATTATTATCGAATTTTAAGAATAACATTAAGAAGGAAAATCGTGTTTCGCTATTGATTACGTGTTTCACTGTCGATTCAAGCAATGACACGCCTGGTGATAACACACATTAATAACACTCCCAAACATCCTTAAAAAACATCCATGTTTTTACAACAAAATATTGATTTCAAGAAAATATCAAAAGCAAAGTATCGATGTTAATACATCGATGTTTCTTGTGTTTTTTTGCCATCCCTAGTTGGAGTACATTCAGTATACGCGCTTTCGTCTCGTGTTCCCACTTAAGCATAAATATTTTAAGAGTTTGTCAAAACATTATGTCGTGTGCAAGCTAAGGATGTGTTCCTTGAAAAATAAGCGTCAAATTAGTACATCTTGAAATATACCCATTTTATATACACGTCTTGCTGCCCTCAAATTCCTGTAACCTGTTTCCGAATTTCTAATAAATATATGGGCTCCAGGAAATGGTTACGAGAATGAGCTCCCAAATTATATTTACTTATAACTCCGTTGATGACTCAGTCGGCGGGTTCTTTACCGAAATAATCGTGAATACTTACGATTTCTTAATTCGCCCCCCATACGGAGAAGCGTGGATTGCACGTGACGACAAATGATAATCAGCTTTCACCAATAACAAATAAAGAATTTATTTATAAATTTTAGTAACAAAATTCATCATTCAGTTTGGTCGTGACCTTTACTAGAGCGCTATGGAACATGTTATCGATGAGAATCTTGGGCGCTGTCCAGGTAAAGGATGTCTCCCCGTAGACTTCAGCAATGGGCCTCATCCAATCTTCTTTCTTGCTACCGACCAAATCCGTATCTTGTCGTTTCTTCACATAAACCACTATGTACACTGTTTATCCATTGGCTTTCCATCCTCATTCACCTGCTTGAATTGCTACAAGTTCTAATACTCCTTATTGTTCATTACCTAAGCAAAATCGCAAGTGCTGTTAAAATATTAGCATTTAAGTTCACCAAGTTATTATCGTGTTCCTATCATCGGAGACTAAGTTCGATTATCATTGTCCGCTTAATAAACTTTATAGGTGCCACTTTTGGCATTCACTGTTCACTTCGTATAACAATTTCTGAGTTCTATCTTTTTAATACTAACGACGACAAATCACTGTGTCCGAACTCGCGTAAATTTTCTACGTTCAAGTAAACTGCTATATATCTAGCACCCTGATCCGATCGCTATCGTGTCAAGAACTCGAATGAATATTTTTGTATCCTAATTCAACATGTCAACTTTTTTCATCTTTTACTCTCTTGTTTTAAAACAAAATTATGCGATCTACTTATCGTCCGCTTTTGAACTAATGGACATTGTTTATGTCTTGCACTCCGGTACTATGACAACCAGCGTCTTTTTGCGAATAACGTGTTATTTTTAATAAAATTCGCTGAATTTTATATTGGTGACAATCTGGTAGGTTACAACCTGTGTATAAAAGTACAATAGCACAAGATTTTACAAAATACTTCAATAGCGCAGTACAGAACAAAGCCTTAAACTTAATGGCACAAATCTCTTATCTTATACATCTCCTCCGCAGTAAATGTTCGGGAAGGGACTTTCGTTCACTGATTCAGTTTATTAAGGCAAAATGAAATATCAAAACTTTGGAGATAAATTACGTTTTCGTGATGAATGGGATTTCAGAATCAAAGTGATTCTGAAGCAAAGTGGTCTGCAAAGTGTTAATCCATTTTTTTTCCGCTTGCGCAATCCGACTCTGCGTCCTGTTTTTATGGTATTTAAAAACTCAACAAAGACAACAATTCCATTACAACATACACAACAAAAAAATTTACTCTTGATTAAAAGTACTTACTTGATGTAGATTCATGTTACGTGCCCAAAAAGTGACCTTATTAGAGTACCTTGGAAGTAGTGACAATTTACTGGGGGAGATTCGTGTCTTCTGAGCGATTCACTGAGAAGCAACATAAGACTTGAGAAGCAACTTAACGAAACAAGCAATGTGAAAACGAATAACTATTATCATCAAAAGAAAAAAAATACGCTTATTCGGACGTTCTCTAGAAATGAACAACCCTCCATTTCCAAACGTCCTTAGCCATTTACTGAAATCAATGGCCTATTTTCTTTCTTCCTTTCTTTCCTTCTTTCCTTCTTTATTTCTTTAATAAGTGTGTATGAGAAGTGATAAATACTCCATGAAAGGAAGAAGTGAGAAACAGAGGGTTTTATGTTCACATTATAACTGGACATTTTATAATGTCCTGTTGAGAGGGACATTATAAAATTACCAAAAATAAATAAATAAATAAAGAAAATTGAACAATAAATTGATCATTATTAAGATTCCAGTCGTGAAGGTTTGATGCATTAAGCAGGTTTTATTTTGATCTGGAGCGGTTTATTTTTAGAAAACCGTTTCCCGCCCAGCGGCAGATCGCGAGCAGGCGCGGTGGCTGCTTCCACAACGGCGGCGCGCGCCGGGACGGCAAGTGGGCGTGGGCGGAGGAGGTGTCGAGAAAGGCGGGCGCGGGCGCGTGAAGATTCCGTCGCCGGCGCTTTGTGCGTGAAGGGCCTTCCGCCCCAGGGATCTGCCAAAGGACCGGGTTCGAGGGCCGGCGCCTTCCCTTCCGCCTCGCCACGCACCTCCACCCCGCCACTCCGCCTTTGCCCGGGCGCCGCGCCGCGCCGCGCCCGTGAGAATGCTCTGCCCAGGTTGCTCTTCGCCTGCGAAATGCCCTGGAAACGAGGTCTCTTCTGCGCCTTTTCGCGGGGATATTAAAGGTGAGAAACACGTCCAAGTGGAGGTTGTGACAAAGAAATTTGAGGGTGTATTTTAAGATTGATTGATTGACTTTTTCATGTTTCCGGGCGCGTCAACTGCTTCGGTCATTAGTCCCGTTGGTGTAGTGCATGTTTTTTCTCGGGAGATGGCGGTGATTTTCCCCCGCTGGATGGCGAGATCCGGCGCCGACCTACCGTCGGCTAGTGGGGTTTCCCCCTAACCAGGACTCTCCCACCAGCGGGGCACCGCCCCACCCGAGACAAGCTCTAAGCTCCCGACCGGTCTCCCGGAATATGTGGTAGTGTAGTGCATGTTAGTGTGTGTGTAAGGGGAGAGGATAGGACAAGGAAAAGGAAGGAAAGATCGCGCGCGGTCCGTGGCCCGTTTGGTAGGGCACTGCTCCGGCATTCGCCTGGTGTTGATCGGAGAAACCACGGAAAACTACCGATCAGAGCAGCCGTCCGCTAGAATTCTCCTCCAGATAGCGACTGAATTCGATCTAACTGATAAGCTAGTGTCGAAAATCCTGCCGCCGTCAGGACTCGAGCCTAGGACCTCCCGGTCAGAGGCGCTGCAGTGACATCAGTTGATGCACTGAGCTACCGTTCCCGGTGTGTATTTTAAGAAAGGAGAAAGTAGTCAATGCTTGTTGCTTTACTCGTTTACGGAAAGCTAAATATAATCTTATTTATAATTATAAAGTGCAATGAAAATTCACCCCAAACCTAAGGAACTGAAGGCAAATCAGCCACCTGAATGGGCTTCCCTCGCGCATCGGAGATGCCAGCAAATTATTTCACAGCATGATTAGACCAACACGAAACTATTTTATTTTTTTACTGTCGCTTTTTAACTACTAGGTCATGTAGCGACCACTGGAATTGTTATAAACTCTTTGGATAATAGTAACTGATTCGAACCCACAACCCTAGGCAGCTAAGTCCCTATAGCCTCAGCGACCTCAGCTATCCATGGCGACTTGAAAGTCTTTGTTATAATATTAAATTTTTGATTTGATTGATTAAAACTTCATAAATGCTGTCTGAATTATTATCACAATTTTTGGAAGCGTAACTATCATCCATCATATACGAGTAACTACAGAACTTAGGCCGTAATATGAGATAACGTATCATTTCTCTCACTACACTTTCTCTTGTGGTTTAATTGTGGTCGTTCCTCGTTCGGTTAAATTGTGTCGGAAAGCGAAAATAACCATCTAACTGGCGTACATCCCCTCACCTAATTGCTCATATCATACTTTCCTCGTAAACCCGCAGGAGGCTCGGGGAACTCGTAAAGGTGCCGTATACCTCCGTGAACCCTCCGCCGGAGATGCGTTATATAATCGTCCGGCAGCCGCAGCTAACTGCGGTGTGAGGGGAGCATCGTGTGGCTCTCTGTGGTGTATTGGGTCTCCCTCTACTGCTGCAGAATTGGACTCCGTAATACACGGTTGATGTGTCTGGTTCCAGCAAGGGGTCATTCAAACATTTTCAAAAATTCCCCCAAATTTTGCTTTTGCTTTGTCAACATCCTTCCTCAACTTGTAACATTTTCTCTCTCTGTCTCTCTCTGTCTCTGTCTCTCTTTCTCTCTCTCTCTCTCTCTCTCTCTCTCTCTCTCTCTCTCTCTCTCTCTCTCTCTCTCTCTCTCTCTCTGATATGAGAGTACCATTTCAAACAACCCCACTTCTTAAGTAAAATTCATACATATTTTAAGCAAAATCGATATGAATTACACATTGTTTTAATGATACAAGCAATTGTCTTTGGCAAAGCCAACGTGTTGGATTCGTTAACGATAGGTTAACGGGATTTATATTTACGTTTATTTGAATTGGAATAGAAATTGAAAAAGTGCTACAGATTGGTCAAGTACTTGAAAACGAGATTCTTGCCCATGATTTCTTTCTCACTTTATGAATTAATTAGGAACATTTTTAGAAGAGATGCGATCTATTAGAGAAAGTTTTTTTTTACCGAATGCGGGATGTATTTCAGTTAAGTTGTATATCACAGAGTAACCCTTGAAGCATCTGGGTGAAAGGAACTAAATGAATGGGGTTTTGTGCGTGAATGTTTAGCACATGTGCAGATGCATTCGCGCTATCACACGTACAGTTTTATACATTTACCCTACTATGAACTTGCGGGTGGAATAATCAAAATAGGAAATAATGATACGCAGGGATGCAGCTGCCAAAATCTGTGTAGAGATGTGTTTAGATTACATTGTATTTTTATAAGAACAAGTTTTTTTCTTACTTCAAAAGTGTTTTTGTCGCTAACTGCTGTGTAAAATCAGATTTCAAAGAGCATAAGCCTGAGAAAATCGAAAGCAAACTACGTAAGGTATCGGAGCGGCGATGTCAGTAGGGAACCCTTAATACGCTTCCAGGAGCTTTGCTTCCTTCTCCGAGTCATCGCTGGACATTAGCAGAGGCACCGAGGCGGTGCCGGCCCCTGTCTCCCCACGCCACGCCCCCGCTCACCTAATCCCTTGACCGCTCCCACCCGATCTGCCTCCTCCCGCCCTCGCTCTGCCACCGCTCCGCCTCCGACACGCTCCCGCTCATCTCTTGTGTGCCCCCCCCCCGCTCTGCCCGGGCCATGCCACGCCCCCGCTCCGCCTCCGCTCCGCCACCCCTATCTTGCTCCGTCCCCGCTACGCCTCTCTTCCCTCCAGCTCCGGTCCCGTTCCGCCTGCGCCACGTTTCCACCTCCCCGCTCCGCCCTCATTTGTCACCCACTGCACCCCCACCACGCTTCCACCTCTTCCCTGGTATGCGCCCGCTCCTTTCCCACTCTGTTCGCCCTCCACTCCACTCCTTCACGGCTTCCGTAATGCTACCATTCTTGCCCTATCCACCAGCCACTATGATCCCGCCCCATCTCCCGTCACCGCTATTCCACCCCGTCTCCGCTCCTTTCCCAACCTCCCCTGCTCCACCACTCCCAACTCTCCCCGCTTTCGTTCCTTCCCCGCTCCACCTCTCTTCGCTCCCGCTCTGTTCCGTTCCGTCTGCTGCATGCTTCCACCTCCCCGTTTCACCCTCATTTGTCAGCCACTGCACCCCCTGCACCTCTTCCCTGGTATGCGCCCGCTTCATTTCCACTCCGACCTGCCTCCACTCTACACACTCAACCCCTCCAACCTTGCCCTAACCCGCAGCAACTATGACCCCGCTCCGCCTCTCGGCGTCAATATTCCACTCCGCCTCCGCTCCTACACTGTCAGAAATTACATTAAATTTAATGTAGATTTAATGTTCATGAATTTTAACGTACCTTGTATATTAAGGGGAGATTAATGTACATGTAACGTAAATTTAATGCGTAAATTAAAATCGATGTAGATTTAATGTACGAGTGTTGACTTAAATTACTTCTCTACATTAAATTTAATTGTACGCATACATTACATTTAATGTACGTGTACATTAAATTTAATTTACGTGTACATTAAATTTAATGTATGTGTACATTAAAGTTACTGTACGTGTGCATTAAATTTAATTTACGTTCATGATACTTACTTTCATGTACTTTACATTAAAAGCAATGCAGAAATTTCTGAGAGTGCACGTTGCTTCTTCCCCAACTTTCCCTGCTCCACCACCGCCACCTCTCCCTGTCTCGGCTACCGCCGCGCCGCCCACGCCCCCTCGCTACCGCTGGCACCTGCGATGACTGGGCGCGCGCGCGGCGGGGGGCTGATGATCCAGCACCGCCCCCACCGCGAGACGGATGCTGCGGCCGCCGCTGAAACATTGGACAAGGCCGGTAACTAATCACGAAATGAGATCTCTCCTCTCGCCGCCGCTCCCGCCCCCGCCTCGCTCTCGCGCCCGCCCGAAATTGATTGGAAATGGAAATAACACCCGAGCAACACACGTAGAAACGCCACCGCCGCCGCCGGCTGTCTCAATAGCTCGCTGAGTACCCAGCCTCGATATGCATCACGCTGGATGGTCGACAACGAATGCAGAATGAGTCTCCTCTTTAGTACCCCATCTCGCTCCCATTATTTGTATTCTTCGCAATGGGAACGAGCAAAGCGTAAACTATCCCGGTTGTTACGTTCGCATCCATCTTGCGCCTCCTCTACGTCTACGGAGCTGTCATTCTTATCTGATGGGAAGGGCTCGCAGACATATTTTACACGTATCGCAGATCGTGGCGGGAGAAGATGTAATGTGTCGGTGAGGGCAATTTTGTTACACTTTTCGAGGCGCGAGTGATAGCTCTGCGAGATGGGAGTGGTCGCATGTAGACGAAGTTGGGTCTATAGAGAATTGCGTCGATCTTCTTTCAATACTCCAGGCGTCAATCATGCTGTCACGGGTAGGTGTTGTTCGCTTCTCTCCCCCGAAGTTCGAAAGAAGAAAGTCAAAGGTGCCGGTTGAAATCGGAGTGGGGGAAGAACTTTTTTATTGGTTTATCCACTCGAAAGCGGGCCGCTTTTAGATGTCACTGTGGGCGTTTCTTGTGGGTTGGAAATTGAAAAAATGAGTGTCTTTCTCGTCGAGCGGTGCCGAGCTAACAATTACCAGCGGAGGTGTTAAGAGAAGAATGTTTGTGAGGATGAAATATGTGCAAAATAATTTATGGTCCAGATTTTTCCTTTCGGGTGTTGTCAACAGTTATTCTTGGCGATAAATGGTTTATAATTTAAAGGAATACATAATGGCTCATTAAATTAATGTGCAAATAAAAATATACAAGGACCGGTTTTACTCTTTTCACAAATGCGTGAAAAAACGATTTTGCTTCCAAACTCCATTTATCAGGTTTTCAAGCGTTTTCCAGCCAATCTATTGTCATTACTGGGTAAATGAGAGAATGCCGATTATAATTTTGAGTCAAGCCTCCTGAGGAGAAATCTGTTCTGCTCTAACCTTAATTATAGTCTCTCGTTTTCTCCTCTCAATTCTCCTCAGATTTTTTAATGTGCAATCTCTTACCACATTCTTATTTTTAAAATTCGTTCTATCCTATACATCATATTGATGGCTCAGCAAAGACACCATTTCCATGAAAAACACTCGTCGGTTCGGCCCTAGTTCACGGAATTCATGAGAAATAAAATCATTTACATTCTTTCACAAGAATAAATGAAGTACTCATTTACAGAACGAAAATGACTGGCTATTTATACTCTTAACCGCCCTCCAGGTAGAGATCCTCAAACGCTACTACAGAGAGCAGTAATGAGGCGTCCTGAGAACTGGAGGTAAAGACACTTTGCCATTGATTTCCTCACTCAGTCAGAGTGCCGAAGCAACCACTGACTCTCCGAGTACATTTGAATTACCCTTAGAAAGGACGCAACGGCATAGAAATCTACAGAGAGGTGATATATCCAGCATTATTTCAAGCTATTCCGAAGAACTCGCCATATTTCCTGTGGCGAAAAGAAGAACGTGCGAACACTTCCACTCGAGGATGTCAGTTCTATAGAAGTGGATTTAGAAGATATTTAATGTTAGTATTTGTTGATTTTAGTCCAGATTTATTTAAAAAATTTTGTTTGCTTTTTCGTTGTACAATTTCAATCTATTTTTCTTCAGAATATTTAAACTTTTATTTTAGAATTCTTTAACTTTTCAATCGCACAGTTCTATTTATTTACATTAATTATTTAAACTTAAAAAAATAATAGAGGAACGTATTGAAACCCGGGACTGGTTCCTAATGCGAGTCCCTTGATTTACAGCTCTCTAGTGTGATGTTACTTATTGGAAACATACTATAATAGTAGTTCTTTGCAAACCTCAGGCCTAGTCAAATGAGAGTATCTTCATTTTCACTTGATGCCGGACAGTCGACCATTACTACGAACAGTGAAGAGCAACATTTTTTCAAGTGTTTATTCTCTGTTGCCTGATCTCACCACTTCATCCGTAAGTATTCCAACCATTACATTATTTGGAAGGTGACATTACAAGCTATTTATGTAGGGTAATGTAATTTATTTTACTTGCTTTGTAAGACTTTCATTGTTGGCATTTGAAATATAAACACGTTGGTGCCTAACCCGAGCCTCCAAAGGTGCCTAACACGAGCATCCAATTTTTCGACTTCTAAAATAAAAACAATATTGTATTTGGCAGTACTTATACCTTAGGAGTCTAGTTGAAAACAAGCCTATCAGTTCGAGAGGGCAAGAAGTAGCAAAAGGTCAAGAGATAATTTCAAAATTTAATGCCAGAGAAGCCGAAATGAGAGAAATTTAGGAAAATTCTGAAGTTAAAGAAAAAGCAAAAGGACGATTCCACCCTAGCGAGAAATTGAACATGTCCCTCTGGGTCTTCGGAAGTTCTACCAGGATTATCATCCCTCCCAAGTGAAGAAGATGCAGAGTGCATGTTTTGCATGGTAAAATTTCAGAGAGCTGTGGGAGAACTATGGGTGATGTTCCTAATGTGTTGAGATGAAAAAAGTTGCTGATATATGTGGCTTTTGTCGCACTCGAATTGAGATATGCAAAATTAAAATAAATTATGCCCTTAACTTAGATATGCATTATCTCAATTTTATTCTTATTATCCTTATCTTTATATTATCTCAATTCCACTACTTTTGCCTATACTTTTCGTGCAACAACGTACCGATCAAGAGAAAGAGATTCTAATATCGCCCACCTCATACAAATACTGTACCAAAAACCGCCAAAACGTGTATTTTTAACCAAGAATCGTACCAGCCGGTAGTACGTTTTCCCAACAGAAATCATGATGGCTGTATCGCAATGTGCTTCAACCGGGAACATTGTATTTGGACACAGTTCCTCTCTATATAATTCAAGCTCGTTGAAAGGACCAAAGAGATGAATCGGAAAACCAGTGAACGTCATATATACTTCAGAGACGTATCCCACCGCTGCGACAGTAGTTCAAACACCGCTCTTCGTAAAACGTTAATATTCGTTGATGGCAACAGTAAAAATGTAATTGGTGGTTACGAATCGCGTCGAGCACGTACGTACATCATATTGGATACTCGGATTTAAAATAGACATAATATTCATCACAAAAGAATTGTGAAATATACTGTTCGTAAAAAAAAGCACAAATAGCACGGATCGACCTAATTACGATTACGTCTCATGGCGCATTCATCCGAAGCTGGGATCACTTCAAGTGTGGGTGCCATACACACAGGTGAACCAACTGCAAACGAATGATCGCCAATTGTATCACTGACGAGTTCATGATCAACATTCATTTATGTTGCCAGCAGTACTACCTCACAATAGCTGTCTCTTTGGTCACTTCTTAAGCTCTCTGACATTTTACTGACATTTCACAGCACACATGTCATTACTGAGATTCACCCTCTGGATGTTCTTAATTATCCCAGCCACAGAATTGCGACATACTTCTCCTTTGTGAAAACTACAATAATTAGTTCATGCTCTTGCACTTGGAGAACAAGAATGCTCATCGACCATGACGCGGCTAATCCCGGACAGCCAAGAATTCAAGAATGCTCATCATTAGTCATTCGGGAAGGAGAACCTACAGTGACTATTTCTGTCGACCTTTGGAAAGGAGAATACTACAGTGTGTATTTTTTGCCGAAATATAGGAAGGAGAACACTACACTGGTTATTTTTGTCGACCTTTGCAAAGGAGAATACTACAGTGTGTATATTTCACCGAAATTTACCACCGAAATATGGGAAGGAGAACACTACAGTGGTTGTTTTTGTCGACCTTTGGAAAGGAGAATACCACAGTGGTTATTTTTCGTCAACCTTTGAAAAGACGATTACTAAAGTGCGTATTTTTCGTCGAAATGTGGAAAGGAGAATACTACAGTGTGTATTTTTCATCGAAATAAGGGAAGGAGAATAATACAGTGGTTATTTTTCGTCAACCTTTGAAAAGACGATTACTAAAGTGCGTATTTTCCGTCGAAATATGGGAAGGAGAATACTACAGTGTGTTATTTTTTCAACGAAATATATGGGAAGGAGAATACTACAGTGGTTATTTTTCGTCAACCTTTGGAAAGGAGAATACTACAGTGCGTGTTTTTGGTCGAAATATGGGAAGGAGAACACTATAGTACTTATTTTTCGTCGAACTATGGGAAGGAGAACGCTACACTGCATATTTTATACCGAAATATATTAATTATAAATTCTATTGCCAGCGAATTTTTTATTATCTAATTTCAATTTTTTGTTGATGACTCGAACTGAAATGTAAAATTTTCTATTTGCATTTTCTTTGGATTTTGTAGACAAAACTAACGTATCCAGTTATAAGTAAATTATAAGAAAACTACATTATTTCAGTGGTCACATTCCGATAATTCTCGAATGCTATGTTTATTAACAATGAGTCACTTATCAATGTTGTTCTACAAAATTTAATTAACTCTCGTAGGATCACAACTTGTGCACTTTATTGCAGCAGTCACATCTTTCTTGAGCATCGCCCTTTTACTTTCTAGCCCTTACTAAAGTAAGAAGGGAAAGAATTGTAATCGGGTGCCGGAAAACGGCGAATTTTCGACACAAAAACTCTTATTGCGAAGTCCAAGTAACGAAAAAGGGTATAAATCCAATTGCTAAGTAAAGAAAAAAATTCCTCTAATTCGTGGTGTAGTCGCAATCCATCTTTTGTGCCTCCTTGATATTGAAAAGTCAATTGACGGCAAAACGTCTGTCTATCCGTCCGTCTGTCCATCCGTCCGTCTGTGCACAACGCTTGCGCATAAACTGTTCAGCTGATTTTCTCCAAAAATGATATTTCTTAATTGTTCTCCCTGATGTCGCGGCCCCTGGAATTTCAAGCCGATATTTTAATTTTGGGAGGTACTTTACATGAAGCCAATGGGATATTTTCAAATATTTCCAAAAAATGGCACCAAATTTTTTATTAAACTTTCTACTCGGATAGGATAATGAGCGCTTCAGGGAATGGGATAGATCTCATTTTCGTTAAAATCCCTGATTTTTCGAAAATTACAAACAATCAAAATTTTGTCGGCGTTTTCCTGCAACTATAATATTGAAGATAGAGATTTTTAGCAAATCTGTTCTTTAAAGGCAGATCTTGAAATTTGATCATGTTCAACTTGAAAATATGAGTATTTGTCTTGTAATTTTGCGCGAAATATTGGAAATATTAAAAAAACTCAAAAATCCCTCGTAATTTTTCCTTTAAATTTTATCCATATATGTATTTTTGCGTAAAAAATATGGTTATAGTCCCATTTTCGGGTATTGCTCGGTTTTTCGAAGTTTGCAAAAAGTTCAAAACTACAAAATTGAAGATAGATATTTTCCCTCAAACAAAGTAACTTTACAAAAATCAGCTCTTTAAAAACAATTATGTAATCTTTTTGAAAAAGAGTAGTTTTTTAATAATTTGCGCTTGAAATTTTTGCAAATTCAAAAAAATCTCAAAAACTGCTCCAAATTTTTAAGATATTTCCACGGATAGAAGAACGCACACTTAAAGGAATGGCGCAAGTCTGATTTTCGTTGAACTCTCCGTATTTTCGATAACTGCAAAAACATTTGGAAACTTTAAAATGAAAGATATTTTCATCTTTAACAAAATCTGTTCTAAAGAATCAATCATTAAAAAAGCTTATTAAGCTTTGTTTCAAAAACTAAAATCATTGTAACGCAGCTATAAATATTATATTGTCATGGGTTCAAAATGTTTATCATCTAACTTTGAGAACTATTCCCCAAGATCATCTAATTAAAAGTTTTAAGTGTTAGATACGATTATGTTCGACGTACTTTAATATTTTCGTTTATAAGGAAAAAGGTTTTAGTTGAATGTTTATCAAGGAAATGACGGAACGGGAAGCGATAACGTCGAGAAAAACATTGGAGATTCTGTAATGCCGAGGAATAAGCCTTGTTCAATTTTACTAGCAAATTGTGTCACAGTAATTGGAAGCCTAGTCCTCATAAACTGACTCATTACATTCATAATGCGTAACAAGTTCACCTGTCCGTATTGTGAATCTTGTATTTAACCGTATCTACAAGGTGCACTCACAACCCCGACTTACCGACTTGATTTAACTGTGGCGGTTCCTGGAAGAGAGGTGTTTCCTCTTCACAGATTTAGCAAATGTTTACTCGAAACAGGCTTAAATACATAGTCGTTCCACATTCGGTCAATCCCGAATATGTATCCTGAAGAAAGTCGGAAGCTGTAGTGATGCTTTCCTTTCAGTTTCACCCACTTGTATTTACCGGGATGATCAATACATCAGGGGTAAATCTGTCACGTTTTCCTAACGACGTCGGGTTTCTGTAGAAAGAATGCTAGCCCCTCTGCAGCAGGACACTGCTTCATCGCAATACCTGATCAAATATCGTTTCCATGGAAGTAATTGAATGAACAAACAGTTTCCACAGGATGACAGTCTCAACCCACTTCTTCGATGTCACCACGGAATCCGCCGGCATCGCGAACCCCGCCGCCGTCACCGCCTCCGAAAAACCGGCCTCCGACTCTGCGGGAGCACCACTTATTATGACAAGCAGCGACCGCTCCAGCCATTTGTATAATTCCTCCTCCTCCCCGTTCTCCTTTTCTCCAGCGTCTCCTCCGAGCTTACAATGAGGTCCGCGGCCTCCGGGATACCAAAAGAAAAAAAATCCTTACGTGGAAAGGGACATCCTAAATTGTCCGAAGAACGGCAACAAAAGAATATGGCGTTGCTTTTTTTTTTGTCCCGTGGGAGATGAATGGGAAGACAAGAGCGCGGCAGCAGCCTTGTTTCTAAGACGCTGCCCATCACTCCCGTCGCTGCTGGCTGGCGGCGCCGCCGACCGGTCCGACGAGCGACTGGCGGTCGCTGCGACGGGGGCGGCGCGGATGTTGGTCGCCAGGCTATTGCCGCCGTAGCAGCTCTCTTCTTAATATACAAGGATTTTCCTAAGGATGAGCCAAAGTGACAGTTCGCGTAACAAGTGAACATCACTTGTTCACACGGCGGCGATGGTGTAACGGTTAGCGTATCGGACTGTTATACCCAAGTTTGCGGGTTCGAACCCGATCGAAGCCGTGGATTTTTAAGGGCGAAAAAATCCTTCGGAGGGGAAGTAAAGCCGGCTGTCCCATGTTAGTAGATTTACTGCATGTAAAAGATCCTCAAGCCTAAATGACGCCTCTGAGCTAAATTGAAATCGCCTGTTTCGTCGCCCAAGTAATACCTTCTTTCTCCCATGGTTGGTGAAAGGAGCGTAGCGGAATTTGCGTGGTCAGGCGGAAGAGCAGGCCTCATGGCCTGAGTCTCGCCACGTAAAATAAGGCAATTCAATTCAATTCAATTCAATCACTTGTAATTCAGAGAAGTATCCCTCCGCCGTGACAGCCGTTCAGCCACACCCCTTCGTAAAGTGTTTCATAAGGCATCCCTATGGAGAAGTCTAAGAGTTTCGCTGAGGTATATGCACGTACGCGAGTCCTGAAAATATTTAAATTTAATTACGTATGTGGAAAATCTCTTAACATGCTCTGACAATCAGTAAAAGGAAACTGCCACGAATGTAAATAGAAAGAATAATGAGTTTAAGCCGGAAACACGTGCACTGGTACGCTTCTCGCATTCAAATCTCGGTTTTAAGATAAACACCTGGTTGAGGGAAACCCCGCTAGCCGACAGTAGGTCGGCAACGGATCTCACCATCCAGCGGGGGAAAATCACCGCCACCTACCGATGAAAAACATGTACTATACTTACGGGACTAATGATCCCAGTAGTCGACGTGCCCGGAATCAATAATAACCAACCAACCAAGTGAAAGTTCAAATTCAAAGGCTCTCCACGGCTACGTGGAGGCTCTCAGCGTTAACACCGATGCCTCTGAATCATCGTTGTCCGTAAGGTCATGGACCGCTCGATGTCCGTAAGGCTATATCCAGGTTGAATGCAACCACTGAATGGAGATGCTTGCACGCAATATGGAGGCAATATTTAATATTAATGTTCAATTAATATTAGTATTCAATGTTATAACTACTATTTTAACCATCTAAAAAGCGTAGTTGAACACCTACTTATAATGAAATTGGCATTAATCTGTAACCAAGAATTGAAGGTGAACGTCAATTATAAATTAGTCACAACCGATTAATTTTATAATTATTATCTGATTATCTGCTTAAATTTGAAATTAATTGTAATCAATTTTATAAATTTAATTAATTATACCCCCAAAAGTGGATCATTAGTGAAAATATTATTTAAATAAAAAATTCGATTAAAAATAATTCAGATAAAATTCTCTCTTCTCCGTTGTTTAGTCTCTATTTTGTGACAATGACCGAATACTGTCCGGCCAATATGTAAATACAAATGTTGGATGATTGCTTCCAAGGTGCAGAAAAGGCGAGAAGATCGTCTTTTCGAGACAGTAGTGAAGAGACTAGAAAATGACATTGAGTCACCTAAATTTATTCACCCTAGCACAAGGTGCAGTTAAGGAGACTTCAGAAAACTATGACTAAAGTGCAACTCTGCGATGATTAAGGGGACAGTGAGAATATTGATAAGCTATGCCTAAACAGTGAGAATATTGGTAAAGTTATGACTAAAGTGCAGCTCTGCGATGATTAAGGAGACAGCAAGGATATTGTGATGTAGGGTCACGGTGATGATAACGATGGAAAGATGTCACTTGAGGGTTGGATGATGATGACTTAATAGTGATGAGACATATTAAGGCGATAAAGCATGTCGCGAAGACTGGCAGTGCTTTGGGCGCAAGGCTGTGAAAGTGATCACGAGACGAGGCGTAAGGTGGCGCCACGAGCGGTTATCGAGGAGAACCTAGCGACAGCTCGCGAATCCCGCAAAACGAGGGTAAGTTGCTTACTCTTCGTCGAAGGCCAAACTTTTGGTTCAGATTTGGCAAGCACTTTTAGTACTTGCCGAAAAAAACATGTTCGGCTCCGCCGTTAGCCATGTCATTTGTCGTGTCGGTGGAAATGGTGCCATGAAGACAATGGTGACTAAAGCGGCTGTAACTTGTATACCAGTGACATCTGTACGGGCGATAATTGCACTCCAAAAAGTAAGAATGTATCAACACGTGTAGTAATGCGGTGATGGTGACAAGATTGCTGACGGTATTCGGTTAGCAATACGAAAAATGACGGCAAGTCCTTGGGCCAGTGTTTGTGACCGTGATGGTGAAGTTGGTCAGTTGATGCCATTAGCGACATGCGATGTGGGATGACAGTAGCGACGGTGATGAGAAAATGGTTGGTAAATAATGTATGTAAAATAGTAATGTAACGAGAGTTAGAAGAAATTTGTTATCTATTTGCTTATATGGTAATGACCAGTGTCAATATCTATGTTGACGCAAACGGCTGGGAAATTATTTAATTTAATTGAAGTCACCTTTTAAAATGTATACTACGAGTTTATTGAACTTCTCTACCTTCCGACGCAGGAATTTAATAATACGTATTTTCAGGGAAGAGTTTTGGATATTACCGTATTAACAGTTGTGGTTTATTTGTGTCTGACACCATCAATATCGAGATCCCATGAAAAAATCGACATTACTTATCATTTGCAATATTTTCCATTGTTCTCAATTTATTAGTGGAAAGAAAATCTTACGCTTAATGGGCAGTGGTCTCTAGGTACATAGGTAATTTGAACGTAAACCTAATCGATGATGGCACATGTACATCCCGCTACGTTCTCCATTGTTCACGAATGTATGGGCGTTATTGTCGTATGATCTGTGGGTGTTCTAGATTCAGTTGCGTATTGCGATATCCATTGTCAATTCTAGTGTACTAGTTCGACAGTATTACTCAAGGTATGTCACGCTGGATGTCAAATGATGTTGCAGGCACGAGGCTAACGGGTAATCCGCACGTGTATTTCACACGTGTGGAACACGAATTTACTTCTGTCCATGATTAATGTTCCATTCACTTATACTCCTCCGCTAATATTAAATATGAATTGTTTACATATTTCATTTTATTTTACGATTTTTATACTTATTGTCACTTTTCTCCGAACTTTTTAGATTAGATTAGATGTTATTATTAATTCTGCAATGAAGTGTAGTGACTTGGTGGCAGAATATCTTAACTTTACATGCACTAAGCTTACATGACTTATAATAAGTTACAAAAAAGTAGTTAATTATTATTATTATTATTATTATTATTATTATTATTATTATTATTATTATTATTATTATTATTAATAATAATAATAATAATAATAATAATAATAATAATAACTATGGAAAATGGAGAAAGTTTACACGGTACCCATCATTGTATCCACAAATGGAGTCATCCCAAAAACCTTGTATAATAGCCTATAACAGTTAAACCTGACAAAATCATTGTATATAGAATTACAAAAAGCTACAATCCTCAACACATGCAAAATAGTTAGGAAGTTTCTGGATAGCAGTGTGACTCACGCCTAATACATATATCCTACTCCAAAATCAAAATCGGAAAGGGCCCTCACTTGGCAAAAGCCCGTAAGGTCACTTCAATCCTGGGACAACATCAAGAGACATAATTGTATAATAATAATAATAATAATAATAATAATAATAATAATAATAATAATAATAATAATAATAATAATAAATAGTACATGATATCACCGCGCAAACATTCTCCATTTCACTTCATTTCACAGCACAACACTTAACGGTGACGCATGTCTTCCGCATTCCTTTCCCTCCACTTCATAACACAGCAATGCGCTGCACTACACTGCACTTCACTTCAGTACATTAATAATAATAAAATAATAATAACAATAAAAATAACAATACTACTACAAGTGCTATTAATACTAACAATTAAATAACTTACTTAATAGGAAATACTACAAATTTAACAGTAGAAACTTAACACTGATACATTAACCTAAAATATAATTAGCTAAACAACTATTTTTTTTTATTAAACTTACTCAAGCTTTGAGGAAAGGGTTCTAAGATTGTCGCGGGAAACTGTTCCAATCTCTAATGGTTCGGTTTGTGAATGAATTTTCCGACGTCTGTTTTCTGTATTCTTGTCTTGGCATCGGAACTTGGTATTGGAAATTACACATACAAACGGACGTATTACAATGAGATTCACGGATATACACAGACGGGTCATTTCATGTTGTGAAACAATATATCACTGTTTGTTCCTCAGTTAGATGAACAGATGCTTCCTATGGCATTTTACTGAGAAAAGCTATTTCACAGCAGCAGCTGGTCGATCTTTTCTTCTGTATTATCTTCTTCAAAATGAACTTATAATAGTATGTCGAAGCTCTCAAGAGAGTTCTAAAAATATGCTGGAGAAAATTTCTTTTTCAGATACAAATGAAGAACGAAAATCATTGAATTTACGGAATAACTCATTAGCCAACCAAAGCCATTCTTTGGTAACTTCGAAAGGATGTCAATTTCCAAATTTATTTTGGCAGAAATGCCATTATTATAGATATCAGATAGCTCTCCTCACGGTTTCAACAGTCATTTTGAGCCGCACCGAACAGCATCGTTAAATCTTTGATCTGCAAGGCTTTCCGGACACAATCCAGCGACCTTACTTCCTCCTTTGAAGGACGTGACCGTGTGTACAGTGACGACGGCTGGCAACAAGGCCCTGCCCGCCGCGGCGCAGTGCGCTCTTCAATTATTCAAGCTGTGCGGGGGCGATGGCGCGTGGTCTGTGAGAAATGGTCGAGCGCGGAAACACAGAGTTCGCGCCCCGACTCCACGGTTTATTTCTCACAGCAGGGCAACCCACGCTGTGCTAACCACGCTACAAGGAGAAGGGTATAAAGGGGACACGCTCAGGATATGTGCCCGGTTTATCCGTCTTGGAAAGCACTATACTTGGGTTTTTCTAACGTGGCGGCTGAGGGTAGTATCTTCAAGATGGAATTCGGCACGACTTTTTGAGTCATTCTCAGTCCTGCCGCTAGAGTTGCTTGATCTACAGCACTGTTTCATGTGGTCGTGATCATGCAACATCTTGCGGCAGGACTGAGAATGACTCACAAATTCGTGTCGAATTCCTTCTTGGAGATACTTTCAGCTGCCACGTTAGAAAAAAATCAAGTATAGCGTCTGTGGTCACAGACCACCGGGTAAAACAGCCAATATGGAAACCCATCGGAGGTTGATTTTCTTCGGAAAACATGTTCGTGGTTGTTCGTACACTGAAGGCCTGTGCACCTAACCCAATTCTGAATATAGGGCCGATAACGGTGCACTGTAGCGTAGACTAAATGCACCCTCACCCGAACACAAACGAGCAACGTGTGGGCTAGGAGTGGTGGTGGTGGTGGAATAGTTGAGAACATGAACAAAGATAAGGGGATGTGCAAATCTAAGCAACTCTGGGTGTCTGACGTCTGTACTGAATGAGAAATAAAATACCATGTAC